>VMDO01033188.1:0-18207 GCA_007922755.1 Pedetes capensis
TCCATGTTCAATGCAGCGCTTTTCACAATAGCAAAGATATGGAATCAACCAAAGTGCCCTTCAACAGAAGAATGGATAAAAAAACTATGGTGTATATACACAATGGAATACTATTCAGCAATCAAGAAAAATGAAATAGGGTCATTCGCAGCAAAATGGATGGAATTAGAGAAAATTATTTTAAGTGAACGAACACAAGATCAGAAAGAGAAACAACACATGTTTTCATTCATATGAGGGAGCTGACTCAAAATTACAAGAAGGAAAAATCCTACTCAAAGGTCAGATCATGATAAAAGGGGGAGAGGGAAGATAAGAATGAGGTCAATATAAATGGACTAGAAATCGCATGTAATTGTTCTAACAAGATAAAAACAAAGACCACTATAGGAAAAGTTTCTATCTTAAACAGAAATGGAACCCAAGGACATATAGAAAAATACTACATAGTAAAGGATAGAGAAGACTTGGATGGGAAACTTAGATGGGAAGGGGGGGGGAACATAGGGAGGGTAAGGGGTAACCTATATGAATAATGTTTATCAAATTGCATATATGAAAATTGTCACAATGAAAAGCATGTCAAAATGAATCACATTATGATGTACATTAAAAATTTCTAATAAAAAAAGGAAAAAAAAAAAAAAGAAATTGGTCCAGTAGATGAAAATGAGATACTAAATCAGACTTGAGATTTTAGAAGTTAATACCTTGCATGTCCTATGTTTTTTCTGCAAATCATAATCTTTTCTTTACCCTCAGGAACTACCATAATGTTAGAGCTGTTATTCGTATCTAATTTAATTCATTTGTCCTCAGCACTTTTATTTATTTATTTATTTTTTGCAGTACTGGGAGTTGAACCCAGGGCCTTGTGCTTGCATGCTTTGTAAGTGTTGTACCACTGAGCTGCACCTCCAGTCCATCTTTTTAGTTTTTGAAACAGGGTCTTGCTAAATTACACAGACGACCTCTGGTCTCAAACTTGCAATCCTCCTGCCTCTGCCTCCCAAGTTGCTGGGGTTACAGGTGTGCACCACTGCAACCAGCTCAAGCACAGCACATTTACAAAAATATTTTTGAAAACATTTACTACATAGAACTGATAGACACATTCCCAGAATTTAAGGAGCTTTCCTGAGGGGGGGGGGGAAGATATATCCTGTATAGAGACTGAATGCACTTATTCAAAAGCAAAGGCATGTCCAAAGTTGGCTGATTTTAAGTGTTTAAAAGTGAATGTCTGCTAGGTTTTCTCCTTTCACTTACAGGGAACCAGCAGTAGTACACTGCGAAGCTAATATTAAAATCTCCCTTTCCCCTAACCCCTTTTTATTGTCCGTGTTTCTGGAACTGGGAAAAAAAAAGTAAAGGAATGGGAGGGAGAGGAGGTGGAGAAAAGAAAAGCCTGTAACTTGAGTTACAGAACTGCAGGAAACAAATTAAGTATATTAAATTGGCAGGACCAAAAGTCCTATTCAACTTCAAAATCATATACCTGATAGAGTTTCAAAAACCTTTCTACTTTCTGGCCTGCTATATATTAATATATAGCATTCTGAGAGTTTAGAATGCCCAAGTAAGGCCCAGTGCTAGAAGCATGCCCACACCCATTTCTTTATGTCTTCCAATTTCTCAGGTTAAGGAGGGACCAGAAATGGGGATGGTTGGTGAAGTTAAGGAGAGAAAGAGGCTGACTTCTTAACAGTATTTTGTAAATAGCTTAAGAGATACTAGTGATTTGTAGCTGGCTAAAAGCAGCTTTGAAATTCTATCTAGATATCCTTGAAGCTCTGGCTGGACTGTATCCCACCTTTCACATTCCAATCTTTGCATCATTTAATCCAATTTATGCTGAATAAACTGGCTTTCCATAGTCTGACTTCATGTAGTCCTCACTGGCTAGTATTCAAGAATATCTTCCCCTGCTCCCCACCCCTTTTTTGGAACTCTTGAAAACAAACTGGTAAATCAGTGTCATTAAATGGTGTCTAAAAGCCATAAAGTAGGACGATTTTGTTTTGTCTTGATGAATAATCATATTTCTTCAGTTAAGTAAATCATAAGTATTTGAACTCATAGGCCAAAAAAATCTCTACAAGTATACACCATTTGCTCCTCATTCCATAGGAAAGTGGTCCTGACATTCCATTTTAACATCATCCCCAACTTCCATTTCTGCATCAAAAGAAGGAAGGTGTTGCTTGCTAAGCATAGTCTTGGGGAGGTGAAAATAAAGCCTCTGCCAAAATAAATAGTTGGAGTATCTGTAGTAATCTGTTACTGTGGCTTTATTCACATTTAATGCACTATTAGATTACTAAATGTTATAATAGTATAATAGTATATTACTCTATAATAAACTATTATAATGATATTTAAATATATTCAATATTATATAATTTGTTGAACAAAATACTGCTTTATTTAGCATTTATACAATATTTGAGAAATTCTAAATAATGAGAGTACTAAGAGGGGCCAGCTATATGATATGTCACATTTCGGATAGCCTTTTTGGATTTTTTCTTCTGAAGTCAGATAAGTTTTTAACAAATTTGTAATTCCATGATTCTATGATTCCTTCTAACCTATGACAGAACTTTTGTTTGGATTTTCTTCCCCTTTGGCATCTGACAAGCAACAGCCAAATTTGAACACTGGGCTTGGGAGTAAACTTTAAAACATTAAGAAGTTATGAAAATTTCTAGAAAGATTAGGGGAGTTATCTTTTGTCAAATACCATTCTGCTAGCCATGTTTTTGTCATAATGTGGTTTCATATTTGTATACTTAAATTTAAAAATCTGTGATCTCTATGTTTATATGGTTGTTTAATTCCTTTGAATGAAAGAACCACAGTTATCTCTACCTGCCTCCCCCCTCCAACATTATGGTCATGTCTGTGGGATGTTGAAGAGATGGGAGGTAGGTTATTCCCCACTGTCCACCTTCCACATATGATGAGTTGAGACTAGCAGCAGGATACTGGGCTGAGAAAAAGAATTACCTTTGTAGAAGGACCAGCTGGCTACTAAGAATGTTACTGAGGCTTGAAAAAATGATACCAGTAAGAAAAAAGCATTAAGTATTAATATAATAAGGGTTAGATAAAAACTTAAAAAAAAGAAAACCAGAAGTGGTAGCACATGCCTATAATCCGGGCACTCAGAGACAGAGGCAGGAGAATCTAAGTTCAAAGTTCAGCCTGGAGTACATCGTGGTTCCAGGCCAAATAGTGAGACTCTGTCTCAAAAATAAACAAACAACAAAAACAAAAAAACAAGCAACAAACAAACAAACAAAAAAACCCAAAGCCTGGGGATATAGCTTGGTGGTAGAGCACTTGCCTAGCATGTGCAAGGCCTTTGGTTAGATTCCCCCACACCAAAAAAAGGAGGAGGGGAGAAGGTGTGCTATGGAATTAGAAGACCTGGATCAAATCACAGGTTGGCCACTTAATAATGCTACATTTTGGGCAACTGATTTAACCTCTCTGAGCCCTTATTTTCTCTTTATAAAATGAAGAGAGTGGCTACATAATTGGGTTGGTGAGGAGATTGAAGATAATATATGTAAAGGGACAGGACAGACATAAAAGCATTTAGGAAGTGCTTAGGGTTGTTGCAATCATTGTCCCTCCAAGTGATCATTGAACTTATATGAACATTTCTGATGACATGAAATTCACTTACTGCTCTTGCAGCCCATTCATGTTTAGAAGACTCTTTACTGTTTGTTCTTTTTACTGATTCTAAATCTCTTTCCCCTAGAACTTCTACCCACTGTTCTCATTCTTGCCAGGGAGACTATACAGATTGAGTATAACTAGATGGTGAGTCTAGAATGTTGAAAATCCTATAAATAACAGAGAAGCAATGTCAGATATGGTGCCAGAAAATGAGTCCCCAATGTTAGAAGGCACTCAAAAAATGACTGGGGAAGAGTTGCCTCCTCAAAGTAGAGTCGACTTTAATGATAGGAATGGAATAAAGCCCCAGAGACCTCCATTTGCTGATGTGGCATAACTCAAAATGAGAAGAAACAACTGTAAACTCCCATTAATAATTGGAGTGTGGGATGTATGTAATATGAATCTAGGATAATTAGAAATCATCAAAAGGGAAATGAAACACCTAGATATTCATATCCTAGGCATTAGTGAGCTAAAATGGACTGATATTGACCATTTTGAACCAGATAATAACATAGTCTACTGTGCCAGGAATAATAAAGAGAAATGGAGTAGCATTAATCATCAAAAAAGACATCTCAAGATCTGTCCTGAAGTACAATGCTGACAGTGATAGAATAATATCCATGTGTTTACAAGGAAGGCCAGTTAGTATGACTGTTACTCAAATTTGTGCACCTACCACTATGGCCACAAATGAAGAAGTGGACAATTTTTACCATCTCCTACAATCAGAAATCGATGAAACATGCTATCAGCATGCACTGATAATTACTGGTGAGGGAAATGCAAAAGTTGGAAATAAGAAAGGCTCAGTGGTTAGAAAATACAGCCTAGGTGATAGAAACGATGCTAGAGATCACTTGGTAGAATTTTGTCTGACTGACTTCTTTTGAAATACAGTTTTTACTAACATAAATGGTGACTGTACACATGGAACTCACCAGATGGAACATGCAGGAATCAAATTGAATACATTTATGGAAAGAGATAATGGAAAACCTCAATATCAGAAGTCAGAACAAGATCAAGTGCTGGATTGTGGATCACACCATCAATTGCTCATTTGCAGGTACAAGCTGAAACTGAAGAACACTAGAACAAGTGCTTTTGAGCCAAGATATGACCTTAAGCGTATTCTACCTGAATTCAGAAACCATCTTAAGAACAGATTTGATGCATTAGATACTATTTATGGAAGATCAGATGAGTTATGGCATGCCATCAAAGACATCATTCATGAGGAAAGCAAAAAGTTATTAAAAACACAGGAAAAAAAGAAAAGACCAAGATACATGTCAAAAGAGACTCTGAAACTTGCCCTTGAACACCAAGCAGATAAAGTAAAAGGAAGACATGATGAAGTTAAAGAACTAAACAGAAGATTTCAAAGGGCAGCTAAATAGACAAAATCAAATATGCTAAGAGCTCAAGATAAAAAACCAAAATGGAAGAACATGCTCTGTTTTTCTCAAGCTTACACAGAATTGAAGAAAAATTTCAAGGTTTAGGTGGCAATATTGAAGGATTCTACAGGGAAACAAACAACACAGGGAACATCAAAAGAAGGTGGAAGGAATACACAGACTCATCATATCAAAAAGAATTGGTGGATGAGCAACCATTTCAAGAAGTTCCATATGATCAGGAACCAATGGTACTGAAGGAAGGAGTAGAAGCTGCTTTGAAGGAACTGGTGAAACAGAAGACTCTAGGAATTGGTGGAATACCGATTGAGATGTTTCAACAAATACGCAGCTCTGGAGGTGCTCACTTGTCTATGCCAAGAAACTTGGAAAACAACTACTTGGCCAACTGACTAGAAGAGAGCCATATTTGTGCCTATTCCCAAGAAAGGGGATCCAAGTGAATGTGGAAATTATTGAACAATATCATTAATATCACACACAAGTAAAATTTTGTTAAAGATCATTTAAAAGCAACTGCAGCAGTATATGGACAGGGAACTGCCAGAAAGTCAAGCTGCATTTGGAAGAGGGCCTGGAATCAGGGACATCATTGCTGATGTGAGATGGATTTTGGCTGAAAGTAGAGGACACCAGAAAGATGTTTATGGTTTATCAACTATGTAAAGGTATTTGACTGTGTGAATCACAACAAATTATGGATAATATTGTGAAGAATGGGACTATCACAGCACTTAATTGTACTCATGAGGAATCTGTACATGGACTAGGAGGCAGTTCTAACAGAACAAGGAAACACTCCTTGGTTTAAAGTCAGGAAAAGTGTGTATCAGGGCTCTATCCTTTCACTGTACCTCTTCAATCTCTATGCTGAACAAATAATCCAAGAAGCTGGACTTTATGAAGATGAACATGGCATAAGGACAGGGGAAGTCTCATTAACAACTTGCATTATACAGATGACACAGCATGCTGAAAGTGAAGAGAATTTGAAACACTTTCTGATGAAGATCAAAGAACACAGTCTTCAGTATGGATTATTCCTCACCACCGAGAAAACAAAAGTCCTTGCAACTGGGTCTGTAAGCCACCTCATGATAAATGGAGAGGAGTTTGAGTCTGTCTAAGATTTTGGTGTACTTGTTTCAACAATCAACACTGAGGGAAGCAGCAGTCAAGAAATCAAAAGATGTATTGCATTGGGAAAGATGTTGCAAAAGACCTCTTTAAAGTGTTGAAAAGTAAAGATGTCAACATTGATGATGAAGGTGCTCCTGATTCATACCAGGGTGTTTTCAGTTGTATTGTAAGCTTATGAAAGCTAGATGGTGAATAAGGGAGACGGGAGAATAATTGATGATTTTGAATTGTTGTGCTGGACCCAAATATTGACTATATCATGGACTGCAAAAAGAACCAACAGATCTGTCATAGAAGAAGTGCAACCATACTACTCCTTGGAAGCAAGGTATTTTGGACATGTTGTTAGGAGGGATCAATCCCTAGAGAAGAACATCATGCTTGGGAGTGTGGCAGGTCAGTGGAAACAAGGAAGACCCTTTACTAAATGGATTGACCCAGTGGCTGCAACAATGGGCTTAAGATTGTGTTCATGGCACTGTGTTGGGTAGTGTTTCATTCTGTTATACATAGGGTAACTGTGAGTCATACCTGACTCAATGACACTTAACAACCACCACAACAACAATAATTTTTGAGCATGAAAAAAGAAAGACCATGGGCTGGGACTGTAGCTCAGTGGTACAGTGCATAGTTAGCATGTGCAAGGCCCTGGGTTCAGTCCCTAACACCACCACAAAAAAGAACGCGCCCTTATAATTTGAGTGGAATTGCACTAGAACTAGACGGCTCAAGTGAGGCTAGTACTCTAGAATATATCAGTAAGCTTTGGGACCTAAGGCAATTTCAGGTTATGCTCTATTGCTCTTCAACAGGTGGACGTCTTTCTTTTCTTTTTTACCCTCAATAGTCTTTCTATATCATCTTCCTCCTTCCTCAGTTTTAACAACTGTGAACTTGAGTTAATTAGTGGAGTGGGATTTAAGGAGGATGTTGATTCTTGACTGTAGTGCCTTTCTTTTATCCATCTACGCCTCTCATCTTTTTACTTCTGTACTTGCATTGCCATTCCTGTTCTGCTTCTCCACATTGTCCTCCTTAGGATCACACTTCAGCTCTGGCACTGTTGGCCGGGGGACATGAATTAACTCTATGTGACTCACTTGGGAATAAAAAGGCTACTACTGATACCCATTACAGAATAAGAACACTGTGAGGTGTTATTTTTTCCTCCCACACTGGAGTTTTATTAAAGATTTTCGTTGTTCCAGAAATAATCAAGATAATCTGTGAAATTATTGTTATTTTTTGCGATACTTGGGGATTCGATCCAGGCCCTCACCTGTACTTTCCAAGTGCTCTGCCACTGGGCTGCACCCTCTTCCTATTTTTTATTTACTTTGAGTCAAGTTCTTGCTAAGGTGCTCAGGCTGCCTCTGGCCTTGAACTCAATCCTTTTACCTCCACCTCCTGAGTTCCTGGCATTACAGGTGTGCACCACAATGCCTGGTAGTGACATTAAACTCCAGTTAAACTTAAAATTTGGTTACTTCCATCTTAGAGAAAATTAAAAGAGAAATATTAGAAAGTAACTTCATCAGGACTTATTTGAAAGAGACATGTTAGTCTTTGGAATAAAATTAGGTGTCTACATCTGGGGAATTTTGGTTATTTTTATGTGCTGCAACTGAGGAAAAAGCTATAGTAATGTTTGGGTTATAATTAACAAGCACTCATAGAACAGCACGTTTTTTCCTCCTCAAGGCACAGAATATTAACTGAGCCTGGTACTTCCTCCATTGATGTTCCTTTTAGGAAACAAAAGATGGAAATACTGAAAAAAGTCTTTCCAGAAAACATCCCACATAAAGTATTAAGAAAAGTTTGTATAACATGACCTGATAATGTAAGGTAATATGGATGATATTATTTTAGAATATATTATATCCATCTGATAAGTTATATTTGTATGTTTAAGTGCGCATTTGAAAAAGTGTGCAGTCTTACTCATTACTTTATAAAACTTAACTGAGCATTTATCTGATTTGTATAAATCTGCTAGGCATTGTGAGAAGTGTAAAAATACAAAGGTTTAGAAGATTTTTTTTTAACCTCCAGGAAACTTCAGAAGTGGGAATGTCACTGAAGTAAAACAAACAAAAAAATTAAGATGTAATTAAGAGTTATCAAGGCTTATACTACAGAATGTAGATGAATTTACATTCTATCTGTTACTGTACCTTCTGAATGAGGCTGGTTCTTAGGGAGCCCACATTGGTTTGGTTTTTTTGCACAGTTCACATGGGACCAGCATCCTTCTAGTTTGTGGGAGACATTTTCCAGGAACTACCTAGTCTACCACGGTGGTAACATCTGAAACTGTCCCCTACAGAGAACTTGAATGGATAGGAAAAGAGGTTATATGCATTCCTGCTCGTGTCACAATGTAGGGCATTGTTGTGACTCAAGAGAAGCATGCCACTGGTCAATGTGATTGGGCTGTTCTCACAATACCAAACCTGTATTCTAGAGTGACTCAGAGGCAAATGCAGCTTATTGGAGCTCTTAACTGAAACATATGTCATAAGATTATATTAATAAGAGACAGAAAACAATTTTAAAAGTCCCTTTTTATTGGGACAGCTTAAAGGACCAGTGAGATCCTAAGTTTTTTATCCCCCCCATCTTGTATTTGTTGATAGTTATTCATCCTTCTGAATTTATCCATTCAGCATTTACTGAAAGCTTACCAATGTCAAACAGTATGCAAGGTGTAAAGGATGGCAGCAAAATAGTACAATTGAGTAAGATTCAGAACCTTCACTCAATAACAGCTAACAGCTAACACTTAATATAGTACTTACTGTGCCAGGCTTATTCTAAGTGTTTCTGTCTCCCTCCTTCCTTCCCTCTCTCCCTCCTCACAACAACCTTGTAAGATTGGTACTGTAATTACCCTGCTTTTACAGATGAGGACACTATGTACAGAGAGGTTAAGCAACTTGCCAAAGGTCTTAGGACTGGAAAGTGGCAGTACAAAATTCAGAAGCAAACTCTGTGGCTCCAGAAACTGTTCTTTAAATCTCCATGCTAAGCAGGCGCCTAAGAACATATAATTTGGAGAATACATAATTCATACTTCCCCTGTTACATTGAAACAGTGCGGCATGGTGGATCAGAAGCAAAAAATGACTCAGGTTAAGTGTTTCCTGTAAATCAACACCAATAGAATCTGACTGAAGAAGTGCTTCCATCTACTCCAAAGAGAAAATGGAGTAATGGAGAAACAAAATGCAGCAAGAAGTTGGAAATCAATATTTACCAACAGATGACAGTTTAGTTCAATTTTATGTCTAGGGCTATAAACCTTATTTTGTGGCATCATCCTGTCACTTAAATATTCTGAGGATTGATGAATACAATCATCATGGTAACATTTCCCTTCTCCCTTTCTCCCTTCTCTGGTGGAAGTACTTGCTTAAAGGCTGCATTCACCACTCAGGTTTGAACAAAGCTAGGCATGTCTGGTGAAGTGATGAGGTGGATCTGCTGGGACAGTACTTACAGGATACTGGGGGCTTTAAAGAAAACTCCTGAAGGTGGAACATTGTGGAAATGATAATAAAACCTCAGGTATAATAATGAATGTAGGTAGTTATTTTTTCCTTCCTTCCTTCCATCCCTCCCTCCCTCCTTCTGTTCCTCTCTTGCTCTCTTCATACCATCCCTCTCCTCTGCTTTCCTCTCCTCTCCACTTCTTTCCTCTTTCTCATCTCTCCTCTCCTCTCCTTTCCTTTCCTCTGTTCTTTCTTTCTCTGGGGTTCAATTCATCCTCCAGCCTTAGTCTACCTAGTATCTGGTACTATAGGCATGCACCACAGCACCTATTACTACATCTCCAGTTCATATTCTTACTAACTTTTAATGGAGTTAGTAAGAAAATAGGACTTACTTTTCAAAATATTCAGATTTCTTTAAGCACAAATAGAAAAGGAACTTAACTGTATAGATTTCTTTAAACATGAATAAGCAAGGAACTTAATTGTTATTTCTGAGCATTAATGGCTTTTTGTTGTTGAGACAGGGTCTCACTATGTAGCACAGATTGGCCTCTCAATCTTGCCTCCACCTACCAAGTGCTGGGATTATAGACATGTGCCACCCTGCTTTTTCTTTCTTACAGAAATGAAATATTGATGTGATTTTAATTATTGTAGAAAATTTCTTGCTAGGAGTCACTTTTGTTTATCTCATCATTGGATAGTTACTAGATCACTAATATTTCCTCTATCCATCCTTCCTACAAGAGCAGATAAGTACCTCACTTCCTGTTTCCAGGCAAACAGAGATTGCAAATAGGTAATGAGGGAATTTTTTCTGTCTAATTGATTCTTTGACCCTTTTAATCTCCTCTTCAATCCCAGAAGGGTTAGTCATTAATTGCCCCAGCTAACTACACAGCCTTCACAATCATAACTGTGATATGATCATGTTACCCACCCGCTCAAAGTTCTTTTCTTCAGGACCAAGGTTTAGATGATGTCACACAGCATATAGACTTCTGCTCTGTTGTGGGAAGGATAAGCAATAAGAGAAAGACAAGCTCAATTTAATTCTGATGGCCATATTTCACTAGTGTACTGGTCAGCTGATGCATTTCTGTGACAGAGAAACTGACCAAAATAAATTTATGGGGTGAGACATTTATTGGGAGCTCAAGGTTAGAGGACTTCCATCCATAGAGGCAGAGCAGGCATATGGTGTGACAACAGGGCAGGCATGGTGGGGCCCATGTCAGAGAATCTCATGTCATGGTGAATCAGAAGCCAAGAGAGCAACTAGAACCACAGATCTGGGGCAAAAACCTCCAAAGGTCTGCCTCCAGTGACTCATTGCCATTAAGCTAGATCCTGCCTTGCCAAATTCCGTAACCTCCCTAGACAGTGCCACTAGCTGGAGATCCAACATGCAAACACATAACCTTTGGGGGACATTTAAATTCAAACCATAACAAGTAGTATCTGCTAGAGTTTAAGATACTTCCATGGTGATAAATTGATCTAATTTATGTCCTTAAACCTGATGTATAATGTGCTATCACATGAAAATATCACATTTTGTTAAATGCATCCATGGTCATTTAGGCTTTTTCTGATTTTTTGCTATTTCAAATAATGTATGAATGAACACCCTTATACAGTATATTTTTTATGCACATGTATGAACCTGTCGGGGTTTTAGCTCTAGCCTGGCTAAAGTTAGGGCCAAACCCTCAACATAATAACGTGGCTGATGTCGGGAAAGAAGGACCTTGGGAGACCTTCAGATGGTTGGAGAAGGACAGGGAAGGTTTATTGAGATGCTCCCCTTATGGAGAGCAAGGAGCAAGCAGCCCCTATAGAGCAAGGCTCTATCCCTTTAAGTGCTGGCTCTAGGCCTGCAGCATGGAATGCCGCAGGCTAAGTGCTGGTACAGCTCAACCTTAAAGGCACTGCCACAGCCGCTGGTGTTTAGGTGAGGTCCGATGGTCTTGACTCTCTCGGCTTGCCTTCTTTACCCCCCTCCTTCCCAAGGATGGGAGGAGTTGGGAGGCTCTTCGTGGCTTGCTAGATGCCTTCTGCTCTTCAGAGGCCCCTGGGCTTGAACTCGCCGGCTTGCTAAATTGTCTTGCTGGAGTAGGGAGTGCTGGTCCAGGTGATGAGGTTCAGGAGACAGTCAGAGAGGTCAGGATCGGTGGTGCTACAGGGATCAATAGGTTGAAGATGGGGTCCAGGAGCCCTGCTTTTATAGGGTCCTGGAGGGGTCACATGGTGGGGTTCAGCCAATCAGGGCACACAGCTGGCCGGTACAGTGGGCAAATGGATATAACTGTCAAGTAGAGACAGTTACTGACTGCAAGGTGGTGAGGGGAGCCAATCAAAATTAAGGTGGTTAAGGCTGGTCAAGCTGGCCGGGGGCCATCTTTGCTCACTCGATGGGAGGGGCTGTTTTGAGTGAGTGAGATGAGCCCTGGGGTCAACTAGGGGTCAGCCCCTCAAGCTGTTATGAGGGACCCTAGCTGGGAAGTATAATTTTAAAAATCCCCAACATGAACCTTTTGCTAGAATAGATATCTTTAGACTTTTTTTTGTTAGCTTGCCCCACAAAAATCTTTGGAAAAATTTTACTTTCTTTTCAAACTTTTCCAACACATTTTATAGTTGGAATTAAGTTTATTATATGCATAGTTGCAAAGGAAGTAATTTTCTTGTAATGTAAACATTAACATTTAAAAGTACTTTTTTGTTTGTTTGTTTTTTGAGAACCAGGTCTCTCTATGTATCCCTGGTTGGCCTGGAACTCACCATGTACACCAGGCTAGTCTTGAATTTGCAGCAATCCTCCTGCCTCTGCCTCCTGATTGTTAGGATAATAGGCATGTACCACAATGTCCAGCTGAAAGTAGAATTCTTAAATGTATCCATGGAATATAAATATTGCAGTAATTTTATACTTATCATTATCCATCAAAATATTAACATAATTAAGCTCTTCTATTACAGTGTGAAATTAAATTTGACATCATTCTTTTTTCTTTCCCTTCCTCCCTCCCTCTCTCCCTTCCCTCATTTTAGATGGGGTCTTGCTATGTAGCTCAGGCTGGCATTGAATTCTCTATCTCCCTTTGTCAACCTCCTCAATGCTGGGATTATGGGCATGTGCCAACATGCCTGGTTCTTTTTTTTCTCTGAACATTAATTCTGGTATAGATTTTCATTTGATTGTAATATACATTAGATATTAATAACTTTTATTGATAAGTCTGTAATGTTTCTCTGCAATAAATTTTATGTAAGAATTTAAATTTAAAAATTTCCTTAACTGTGGCTTGGCCTATAACTCAGCAGTAGAATGCATGTCTAGCATGCAGAAGGCCGTGGATTTGATCCCAAGCACCTCCAAAAAGAAAAAACAAACAAACAAAGGAAGTAACCATAATGCTTCTAAGTGTTAAAAATTCTTCTGAATTATGTTATCATTAATTATTTTTAATACAGAATTGATCAATTAAATACTTTTAAGTGTTGGTAATTATTAAACATAAAAAACAAATCAGTGAGGCTTTTAAAATTGATTTATATATAGTAAATGAAATTTATGTATTTCTACAAGGAGACAGGTTCAGCATCAGGTCATTTATTCCTAGATTTTGTTTTATAAATACTGAATACTATTATTCACATCAATAAGCAGGTGGTATCTAGAAGAAATTGTTTTATATCACTCATTTATTTAAAAACTTTCTAAATTATATATCATACATCACTTACTGGCCTTATTTTTAATGGTTTATCAACAGGCTATTTGAGTAGGTCTTTCTTGAATTTACTAGAAAAGCAAATTAATGTTACACACTAATATTGGGTGCTATGGTGCATGTCTATAATCTCACTGACTTGGGAATCTGAAGCAGGAGGATCACAAGTTTGAGGCCAGAACAGCCTGTGCAATTTAGCAAGACCCTATCTCAAAATTTAAAAAGGGGCTGAAGTGGTAGCATACTTGCCCAACAAGGCCCTGGGTTCAAACCCTAGTACTTAAAATAAATAAATAAATAAACCCTCTAACTTTCAAAAGAGTTTGTTAGTAAAATCATTTAGCTTCTCAGTACCAATGTACCAATATCATTATTTCATTTATTTTACCTCTTTGCAGGATTTTACACATCAGAGTACAGTCATTTCTCACTGTCCACAGGGGATTGATTGGTTTTAGGACTGCCTCCCTCCATACCAAAATCCATGCATGCTCAAGACTCTTATATAAAATGGTGTAGTATTTACATATAACCTATGCCCATACTCCTGTATAATTTAAATCATTCCTTATAATACCCAATACAATATAAATGCTATGTAATAGTTATACTGTATTCTTTAGGAAAGAATGTCAACAAAAAGTCAGCTCATGTTCAGTACAGGTGCAGTATTATTTTTTAATTTTAATTTTTATTTATTTTTTGAGACCGGGCCTCACTAGGTAGCCAACACTGGCCTTGAACTCACAATTCTCCTGCCTTACTCTCTGGAGTGCTAGGATTATAGGTGTGGGCCACCATGCCTTGTGTAAACATACATTAATTTTTATTTTTTGGTGGTGCTGGGGGTCAAACCCAGGGCCTTGTACATGCTAAGCTAGTGCTGTGCCACTGAGCTATATCCCCAGCCCTTTTTGTGAATATTTTTGATTCATGTTTGGTTGAATCCATAGATGCAGAATCCAAGTATACAGATGGCCAACCATATATTGTTTCAGCATTCAGGTGCCTTTTCTTTTTAAGTGGGAGAAAGAGCCATTGTGAAAGGGGAGATGAGGACAAGGAACCATTAGGACCACTTGACTTCACTGGTCTTCAGGTAGATTAGATTTAGCACAGAATGTACGTGGCAGTTAAAGATCTAGAATTGACTACTGCTCTGATGTTCATACTCAGAAGTGAAATTGCTGGCGTTGCTGTCTTGTAAGCTGTGTCACTGATTTGCTGAAGCACCTTGCTTTTTCTCATTTTCTTTTGTTTCTTTTTTTCTTTCTTTCTGTGGTACTGGGGTGTTGAACTTCCCCATGCTGCATGATTGATTCACTGAAGCATATTTCCTTTTTTTCTTTTTTCTTTTTTTGTGGTTCTGGAGTGTTGAATACAGGACATTCACTGCACATGCTAGGCAAGCACTCCACCATTGAGCCATACCTACAGCCCCCTTTTTTATTTTTTATTTTGAGACAGGGTCTCACTAAATTGTGCAGGTTGCTTCTGGCCTTGAACTTGTGATCCTCCTGCCTCCGCCTTCCAAGTTACTAGGATTACAGGTGTGTGCCACTGTGCCCATATGAGAGACAGTTACAGAGTTACTTGCTTTAATAGGTGATACGGGAAGAAGAGCAACATGGTCTCAAGAGTTCTGGCTACCAGTGGCTTAGGGATTCACTCTGAGAGATGGCCAAGACAAAAATAGATGTCCAGAAAAGAAAAGACTAAACCATGTAAATGATAGTTAGTGTTCTTTGAAAACACAGTTTTCTTTTTCTTTTTCTTTTTGGAGATTTGAATCCAGGGCCTCACACATGCCAGGCAAGTGTTGTACAACTGAGCTGTACCTCCATTCCCTAAATTGTGCGGCTGTCTCTCGCCTGGAATTTGAGATCATCTTGCCTCAGCCTCTCGAGTTGCTGAGATTACAGGCATGTACTGCTGCGCCTGGCTAGAAATGCACTTTCTATCCATTAGCTTTGTCCTAGTCTCCTGACTTCATGAAATTTATGTTAAGGATTTGAAATACAGTA
Source organism: Pedetes capensis (assembly GCA_007922755.1). NCBI lineage: Eukaryota > Metazoa > Chordata > Mammalia > Rodentia > Pedetidae > Pedetes > Pedetes capensis. Next base: position 15,522 of record VMDO01033188.1, read on the forward strand.
TTCCCAAATTAATATTTAAGTACCATATCCTTTGCTTACAGACTTCCTTCTTCTCTAAGCTTTCCTGCACTGCAAACCTGTACATCTTCTAAGAAATACAATACACTTGGTACAATTAAATGGCCAAAACCCACAAAAGAGAACTGTTCTTCTGTTGTATTTAGAAAAGATAAAATTTCCCTTCTGAACTAGGTCTGACAGCATTAGGTTTTTCTACAGAATTCTTTCTGAAGTTTCTAAGGGCAGAGAAATCTAAATCATAATAGAAGTACTGTACCTTACAAATTTATTCTACTAATTCTGAGACATTGTTTTAACAAGAAACTTACGACTGAGAAAGGTCTAGAACTGCTGTTGTTTAGTGTAACTATGGAATCAGTGGTCTAGCCAGGCATGGTGGTGGATACCTGTAATTCCAGTGCTTGGGAGAACCAATGTGAGTTCGAGGACAGCCTGGTCTACAAAGTGAGTTTCAGGACAGCCTGGCCTACAAAGTGAAACCCTGACTTAAAAACAAACAAACAAACAGTGATCTATGATTGGGTACCAAAGTCAAATTCAAAAAACGCAAATTGAAGGTACTACATTTATGTGCTTGAAAAATCAAAGGGCAAAAAGCAACAGTATCATATATGATATAAATTGTGGCCTTGGAGTTGTGCCCCTTGGCAGTTCTCTGCATGTCCACTTCCCACCTGGTCTCCTGGCTATATCAGTTTCTCATGTATTAATAAGGGGAATCTTGAAATACAAAGTTGAGGAGGAGGAGAAAATGGGGAAGAGAAAGAGGAAAGTAAGAGGATGAAAGAGGGGAAAGACTGCAGCTGTATAAAAGAATAAGCAATTTTCTCCCAGCCCTTTCTTGTAATTGGTCTTTGTGTGTCTATGAATATTTGTATATGAATAGAAGAGGAAGAAATAGAGCAAAAGGGGGAAAAAGTCATTTATCTGGGGTGAGGGAGTGTTCAGCCACTGGGGATTTTTAACCATATGCATGTTTTAATTGAATAACTTCTTAGCATTATGAGATTTGAGTTTTGGGAAAAATTGCAAAGCTAATAGGCCAGAGACAGACTAACCTTACTTTAGCACAGACTGGTCTAATGAAAACCAGAGGTAAACTTTCTCTGCTGAACTGCCTGAGACTGCTGAGACCTGCTTGGGATTGCTGGAGACTGTACCTGAAGTGATTTTGAGTCTGGTGAAAGGACTCCCTCTGTGTGGCAGCAATTTCACTGACTTCAACTCTTCAGCAGGTGGCAGCGTTTCCCTTGTTCCTGGTGAAGTTTAGCGTTTCCTTCCTTTCAAAAGAACGTCATCCTCACAGTCCCTTTCCTCAGGTCCCATATAATAGCTGCCTCCTTTATACTTTCGTTTGGAAATCACTTTACTAAGGATTTTAGAAGGTCTGGGATTTAGCTCAGTTGGTAGAGTGCTGCACTGTAGTCTCTGAGGTCCGGAGTTCAATTCCCAGCACCACAAAAATGGGAGAAGGGCCTGGCAATCCACTCCCAAGGCAATCCCGAAGCACTCAGCCATTGAAAACCCTGTGAGGGTCGCTATGAGATGAGTCGGATACCGACTTGACAGCCCCTAACAACAACAACAACAACAACTAGGATTTTAGAAACTAAAGAGGAGAAGCAAACTTACAACATGAGGCAATTCATGTTTTCATGTTTGATTCTTAGGGTCCTAATCCTTTTTTTATTATTATTATTGGAAATTTTTAATGAACACCTTAATGTGATTCATTCTGACATGCTTTCATTGTGACATTTCCATACATGCATTTTGTTGTACATTATTCCTATAGGTTCCCCCTTACCCTCTTGTACGCTTCCCCCCATCCCACCCCCTGTCAAAGACTTCTCTACCATTTACTTGTCTTTTTATGGTAATATTTTTCTATATATCCTTGGGTTCCAGTTCTGTTTAAGATAGAAACTTTTCCTGCAGTGAACTTTCTTTTTACCTTGTCAGAACTATTACATGCATTTTCTAGACCATCTATAATAATACCATTCTTAGCTTTTTTTTTCTTTTATTATGATCCAACCTTTGTATAGGATTTTTTTCCTTCTTATAATTTTGATTCAGCTCCCACATATGAGTGAGAACATGTGTTGTTTCTCTTTCTGATCTTGTGTTCGTTCACTTAAAATAATTTTCTCTATTTCCATCCATTTTGCTGCGAATGACCCTATTTCATTTTTGTTGATTGCTGAATAGTATTCCATTGTGTATATATACCATAGTTTTTTTATCCATTCTTCTGTTGAAGGGCACTTTGGTTGATTCCATATCTTTGCTATTGTGAAAAGCGCTGCATTGAACATGGAGATGCAGGTGTCTCTGTGGTATGAGGACCCATCTCCCTTTGGGTAAATTCCCAATAGTGTTATAGCTGGGTCATATGGTAGATCTATTTTTAGTTTTTTGAGGTACCGCCATGTTGATTTCCATAGTGGTTGCACCAATTTACAGCTCTACCAACAATGTAGAAGTGTTCCCTTTTCCCTGCAACCTCGCCAGCATTTGTTGTTGTTTATTTTATTGATCTTGGCCATTCTTACTGGTGTAAGGTGAAATCTCAGCATTGTTTTGATTTGCATTTCCCTAATGGCTAGGGATATTGAGCACTTTTTCATGTGTTTCATGGCTTTATGGACCTCTTCATTTGAGA
>VMDO01033189.1:0-18665 GCA_007922755.1 Pedetes capensis
GTCAGACAATCATATGGTCTACTATGCTGGGAATGATAAACTAAAGGGAAATGGGGTTGCATTCATCATCAAAAAAGACATTTCAAGATCTGTCATGAAATAAAATGTTGTCAGTGATAGAATGATATCCATACACCTACAAGGAAGGCCAATTAATATGACTATTACTCAAATTTATACACCCACCACTAAGGCCACAAATGAAGAAAGGGAAGAATTCTATCAGCTTCTGCAATCTGAAATAGATCAACCATGCAATCAAGACATACTGATAATCACTGGTGACTGGAATGCAAAGGTTGGAAACAAAGAAGAAGGCTCAGTAGTTGGAAAATATGGTCTTGGTGACAGAAACGAAGCTGGAGATTGCATGATAGAATTTTGTCAGACCAGTGACCTTTTTGTTACAAATACATTTTTTCAACAACATAAACAGAGACTAAGGGCCTGGCAATCCACTCCCAAGGCAATGCCGAAACAGCCATTGAAAACCCTATGAGGGTCGCTATGAGTTGGATACTGACTCGGCGACACCTAACAACAACAACAATACACATGGACTTCACCAGATAGAACATACAGGAATCAAATTGACTACATATATGGAAAGAGACAATGGAAAAGCTCCATACAAAATGTCAAAACAAGACCAGGTGCTGACTGTGGATCAGACCATCAACTTCTCATATGCAAGTTCAATATACGAGAGCCATGGTATGACCTTGAGTATATCCCACCTGAGTTCAGAGACCACCTCAAAAATAGGTTTAATGCATTAGATACAAATGATAGGAGACCAGAAGAATTGTTGCATGACCTAAAAGGTATCATTCAAGAAGGAAGCAAAAAGTTCTTAAAGACAAGAGGGAAAGACCAAATTACATGTCGAAGAGAAAGTAGAACTTGCTCTTGAACGTCGAGCAGCTAAAGTAAAAGGAAGACATGATGAAGTTAAGGAAATAAACAGAAGATATCAGAAGGCAGCTCAAGAAGACAACAAATATTATAATGACATGTGCAAGGAGCTGGAGGCAGAAAACCAAAAGGGAAGAACACACTCTGTGTTTCTGAAGCTTAACGAAATGAAGAAAAAATTCAAGCCTCAAGTGGCAGTAGTGAAAGATTCTACAGGGAAAATATTAAATGATACAGGAAACATGAAAAGAAGACGGTAAGAATACACAGAGTCATTATACAAGAAAGAATTGGTAGATGACCAACCATTCCAAGAGGTTGCATATGAAGAGCAACCAATGATGTTGAAGGATGAAGTAGAAGCTGCCTTGAAAGAACTGGTGAAACACAAGGCTCCAGGAATTGATGGGATACCAATAGAGATGTTTCAACAAACAGATGCAGCACTGGAGGTGTTAACATATTTGTGCCAACAGGTTTGAAAAACAGTTACTTGGCCAACTGACTGGAAGAGATCCCTATTTGTGCCTATTCCCAAAAACGGGGATCCAACTGAATGTGCAAACTATCGGACAATATCATTAATATCGCACACAAGCAAAATTCTATGAAAGATCATTCAGAAGTGACTTCAGCAGTATATACACAGGGAATTCCCAGAAAATCAAGCGGGATTCAGAAGAAGGTGGGGAACCAGGGACATCATTGCTGATGTCAGGTGGATATTAGCTGAAAGCAGAGAATACCAAAAAGATGTCTATCTATGTTTTATTGATTATGCAAAGGAATTTGATTGTGTGGACCATAATAAATTATGGATAACACTTCGGAAAATGGGAATACCAGAACACCTTGTTGTGCTCATGAGAAATCTGTACATGAACCAGGAGGCAGTTGTTCGAATAGAACAAGGAAACACTGCCTGGTTCAAAGTTGAGAAAGTGCATCAGGGCTGCATACTTTCACCCTATCTCTTCAATTTATACACTGAGCAAATAATCCTTGAAGCTGGACTTTATGAGGAAGAACACGGCATCAAGATTGGAAGAAGATCATTAACAACCTGCGTTATGCAGATGACACCACTCTGCTTGCTGAAAGTGAAGAGGATTTAAAACATTTACTGATGAAGATCAAAGATCATAGCCTTCAATATGGGTAGCGACTAAACATCAACAAAATACAAATCCTTACGACTGGGTCAGCACGCAACTTCACAATAAATGGAGAAAAGATTGAGGTTGTCCAAGATTTTGCTTTGCTTGGCTCTATAATCAACACCTGTGGAGGCAGCAGTCAAGAAATCAAAAGACGCATTGCTCTAGGAAAAGCTGTGGCAAAAGATCTCTTTAGAGTATTGAAAAGTAAAGATGTCACACTGAAGAGGAGGGTGCGTCTGACTCATGCCATGGTATTTTCAGCCACATCATATGGTTATGAAAGCCTGACATTGAACAAGGGAGACAGAAAAAGAATTGATGCTTTCAGATTGTGGTGCTGGAGACGTCTATTGAATATACCATGGACTGCCAAAAGAACCAACAGATCTGTCCTAGAAGAAGTGCAACCAGAGTGCTCCTTGGAAGCAAGAATGGCCAGACTGCATCTTACATATTTCAGACATGTAGTCAGGAGAGATCAATCCCTGGAGAAGGACATCTAGTTTGGAAGAGTGGCAGTCAATGCAAAAGAGGAAAACCCTCCACCAGATGGATTGACACAATGTCTGCAACAATGGGCTTAAACATAAATAAGATCATTTGCCTGGCACAGAATGGACAAGTGTTTCCATCTGCTGTACATAGGGTTGCTATGAGTCGGACTCGACTCGATGGCACCTAACAACAACATGAACTGGGGTCACGAGATAGTGAAAAGTTCAACAAGTTAACTATAGAGTTTTGATCATGAATGCCTGGGAAAATATCCGTTGACAAAGAGCCATTTTAAAAAAGTATTGTTTTACTTTGAAGGTATTGATTTTGAGGTGATATGAGACATCCAAGTTAAAATATGTTTTAACATAGTAGTATATCACAGCTTTCAAAGTATCCCGCCAAAATTTGATCAACACATAAAACTTATTTTGTCCCACAAGAGGTTTATAATGGTTGTATATGGGATGCCTGGGGTTTAGTTCAGTTGTCAGAGTCCTTCATTATGGTTTCTGAGAGCCTGGGCTCAATTTTAACATCGCAAAAACAGGAGTAGGATATGGTAGCCCACTCCTGATACAATTCCAAAGCAATCAATCTTGAATTAAGCTGCTATTGAAAACTCTATGAATAGCAGCAGTTCCAGGCACAGTACAGTGTTGGGGAGTGTTTTATTCTGTTGTACATAGGGTCACTATGAGCCAGACCAACTGAAAGGCACCTACCAACAACAAATCTGTTGGATGAAGTGTTAGAACAAGAATTGCCTCTGTCTTGGTTCATTTTCTCTTGCTAATAATACCATTCCCCATGTGTCTATCACAGTCCCATGCTGTGACGGCTTGAGTGTTGCTGTGCTGCTAAAAGCTTTTCCACTAGTGTCTCAGATGTGAACAGTGCCACCCATAGTGGACTGGTTTCAGTTTAGTTTCAGACTAAGACAGACTAGGGAGAAGGACCTGGCAGCCCACTCAGAAAACAATTAGCCATTGAAAACCATATGAATATCAAAAAAACCCTGTCAAATAGTTGTGTTGTGTTTCATTCTGTTGTACATAGGGTTACTATGAGTTGGACCAGAATGGCACCGAACAACAACATTAATAATACCATGCCATAGGCTTAGTAACTTATAAAGAAAAGAGATGTTTTTAAAATTTTTTACTAGCATATTTTCCTTGTAAAAATAATAGGTTGCATTATGACATTTACATACATATATAGGCTGTACTTTGGTCACATTCACATACACCATTACCCCTTTGTTTGTTCCTCCCCTGAAAAAAGGTTTAATTTGGCTCATAGTTCTGGCTAAAGGTTGATGGGATGCATCTGTACTGGCTTCTTTCTTGGCTGAGTCCCAAAGTGATAACAGTTTCACATGACAAAAAATCAGGAACACTTGTGTTTATGTCTTCTGATCTTCTAATCTCTCTCTCTCTCTCTCCCCATATATATATATATATATATATATATATATATATATATATATATATGTATGTATGTATGTATGTATGTATGTATGTATGTATGTATATATAGTACTTTGTCCTTGAACCCAAGGCTTCACACATACATTGTAAGTGCTCTACCACCTGCACCTCTGGCCCATTTTTAAATTTTTTTATTTTGATTCAGGGTCTCACTAAGTTACACAGGCCTCCTCTGACCTCAAACTTATGGTCCTCCTGCCTTGGCCTTCCAAGTTGCTGGAATTATGGGTATTTTTCACCACACTAGGCTTTTCCTCTCCTTACACAGCTATCAGTAATCAATCATGGCTGCTCCATTCTATAGACTTTTCTAATCCTAATTACCTCCCAGTGGCCCCAATGCTACAACAGTTGGGTTAAGTTTCTACTCCCTTAATACTTCATGATGGGAATCAAACTCCAGCATAAGTTTTGGAGCTACAAACCACATTCACATCATAGCACCTTCTGGTATTATGGAAAGCAGGTAACCACTGAATTAGTATATGAAGGAGTGAGAGGTATAATAATTATGTAATGAAAATGAAGTGTTTACTGAGATGCAAGAGAACTCTGCCTCATCAGTTTGTAAGTGTAATAAAATGCCAAATAAGACTTTTCTTATTTTTGAGATGTGGCTGAAGACAATGAGTAAAAAGTGCCTCAATATTTTAAAGAGAGATACTGGACATGTCTCGAGACATTGAAAAAGAGTAAAGGAGGATGGCTATGAAGGCTATTCTATTGGAGCAGGATCTGTGAGGGAAATCATCAAGCAAAAATTACATGTCTTGGACTAGAAAGATGTACAGCACAAGAACTATGAAGAATCCAAGAAAGCATCCTCACAGAACATATTCCACAGAGCACACCAGTACCAGGTTAACAACAGTACTCTTAGAGGATAAGTTGTTTTTCCCTTTTGCCCCTTATCCTTTCCCTGTCCTGAGCTCTTGCTGCCAAGAGGAACCTAATGGGAGGAGAATAGAAGATGGAGAATGGTATGTTAGAGGAGTGAAAAGGGGGGCTTTCTTGGTTTTTTCACTGTTATTCTATAAAATTCTTGAGTCATACCACACCAGGAAAGAGAAGAGCCTAAAACTAGATGACAGATTGGATGTTGTTTTTGATTTGTTTTTAATATTTGAAAGTGATACTATTCTATTATTATCTATAAATGGCCAGGAAAGTTGTAGTAATCGATTAATTTGAGAGGACCAAGGGGAGCAATCTGGTAAAATGGCTGCAGGGTAGCAGTGGAAGAAAGAATAAAACTGATTTTACTGTTGAATTAGCTTAGCTCATTCAACAAACAGAAGCAAGACAGGTCAGAGCAAAAAATATTTCTACTCATACAGTGACATAAAGGTTGAGGGAAATTGGTGAGTGGCACTATAATTGGGTGATTTTTCCCCCCAACTTTATAAAACTTGTTTTTCAATCAATATTGGACTTCCAGTCCCTTCATGTATGGTCTGAGTATATCAAAGTTTGCTGCTAAAAAAAAAAAGACATTGAGAACCACTGTGGAAGAAAGCAAGAAACAAGGAATTGGAGTTGAGTGGGACATTGCGGCTGAGCAATTTTTGAAGTCATCAGCACAGAAGAGGCCAAAATGAACCTATCTACCTGTCCAAGGGCCATCCACACAGTATTTGCCTGCTAGTCCATAAAGACAAGACTCTACACTACCTTCTCTTCTTGTCTTGATTTGTAGTGATGATTTTCAGTTACCACTTTTAGGTAAAAGTAGTCATCACTAGTTCACTCTTCTAAAGGTGGCTTTTTAAAAGACTTTGCCAAGATTTTCACTTTTCAACAGTTTAGAGATTTTCTAGGTCCTGTCAATCCAAGGACCTGGAAGAAAAATTGTACATAAAGATTGTCATTTATGTGGCAATATGAAACTATTTTGTAGGTTAATAGTAACTTTGCAAGGCCAGGTATTCTTGATGTTCCTAGCACCCTTGTCTTTCTCTTCCTGGAACACACCACACTTTCCCTCCTCAGTGCCTTCGCATGTCTTTCTTTTCTATGTAAGTAATTCTATGCCTCTAGCTCTTTATGCCTTCTTGTCTTTCAGGTTTCAGCTCAAATGTTAGCCTCTCAGTAAAGTGTTTTCTTATTTTCTACCTAAAGTTGCCTCTGCTGAATATTTGGCATCTCGTAATCTTGCTTCTTTATCTCTTAGCATTTTTGTAATCCATTTATTTTTCCATTCATATATTTATTATTTCCCATCTCCTCTCACTTGCTTCCAAGATCTTTGAGATCAAACTTTGTCAATTTTGTTGACTACAGCATTCCAAGTAGCTTAGTACAGTGGCTAGTATGCATACACACTGAATAAGTACTTGTTGAATGAGTGGCATGAGCCCTCTGTGAGTTAAAGTCTCTAAGAAGGTTAAACTGAACATTCTGAAATTTTGAAAACATAAATATAGTATAAGAAATTGCTCAAGTATATTTATGTGGAGGCACAAAGAGGAGGCAAGAAAAAAAACTGTACACGATAGATTCCAAAGGCCAGGGTGTTTTTTTTTTAAGAAAGCCCAGTCAAAACCTCTACATGGGGCCAATAATAGCCTGGCAGTCTCTGACCCCAAAGGTGGCTCTTGTCAAAGCAGTAGTATGAATTCTCATTTGGTGGTATATTTTTCAGACCAGGTGAACCAAAGTCTGGAACAAAAACACAATTTAAAGTCTTGTTGCAGGGCAAGCTAGAATGATTTCACAGGTCAGTACCAGCATCTCGGTATTTACAGATAACTCTTCTTTAAGCCATAACTTTTTCATCCTCAAATTATTGGGAGACCTATATGGTATCCTCTCTCAACCAAAATATATTCCTAGGAGGAGAGGCATTTACCTGGCGTGGTCATGGCTGACACTTATCTAAGTGTGCTGGCCTCAGAGCTCATTTCTTGACAATGCCAGGCACCACACCTGGGTCTGACTCCATGGGCATTTACCACCACAGTTGCTATCAACATCCTGGCACACAGAGAAATTCTTGAAATTTCATTTCCTGTTCTTTGACTCAACAGTGCCTAACAACAACAGCAACAACAACAACATAGGCAGAACATTCACTTTTGACTTTGGAAGGAGCATGTCACTGTAGAGTGTGTAGAGTGGACAGGAGGGAACTGATTTAGGGTTTACATATGGTTCTTTGCGCCTAACACTTATAAATGAAGTAACAAAATTTGCTTCATCTAAATATCAGTTCCTGCTTGGTAAGTAATGAAAGTATTACAAAATAAGATATTTCTGAGAATTCAATGAGATGGTATATGTGAATATGTTGGGCGTGTAAATATTTCCTTCCATTCTCCCTTCTTGCTTTCCCACCTAACTTAAATACAAAAGAAAGTCCCTGTCTGGTTATCAGGAGAAATAGCTTTCAGGAGTGGACAGAAACTCTCAAGCCAATACTGTTAAGTTTACATCTGAGGATTCCCTATCCTATCTTAAAGACTTGAACAAAGCATTTAAACTCTTTGTACCTTGTTTTAACTGTCAACCCACAATAACAATTGCACTTTATGAGTTTATTTATGGGAATCATGAGTTTAGATGCCTGACTCATGGTAAGTGCTCACTAGCTCACTCCCCAGCCTGTACCTTTTCTGACTACCCTAATATGTGGAAGATTTTAAGGAAAACAAACTTCAAATTAGGAGTAAGTGGCTTTGATTTTTCTGATTTAGTGCAAAGAAATCCTCTTTAGGCATTTCTTTGTGGTTAAGTATACCTCTTCTCAAGGCTATAATAATTTTTTATAGTGATTAAAAAGAAATGAAGAATCTGTATGCAGTGGAACACGCCTGTGACTTGGGAGGCAGTGACTTGGGAGGCAGAGCCAGGAGTCCTGAGTTCAAAGCAGAGGCAACCTGAGTAACTTACTGAGACTCTGACTTAAAATGCAGGGAATGCAGCATAGTGGTAGAGCACTTGCAAACTATGTGTGAGGCCATGGTTTCATCCCCTAAGTACTACAAAAATAAATAAAGAAAGAAAGAAAAAAGAGAAAAATGAAGAAAAAAAAGGAGCAACATATATATGTAAGGCATTACCCCCAGAGTTTTGGCTCCCATGACCTTTTATCTCTCGATGTTATACCCATGAATTATTATGTTATCTGAGAAAAGAAACCAAATTTAATTATGGTTAATCAGCAGTGAACATTATGAGAAAGAAATCATATGATCTCTTTAAATTAGCAGAAGGAGAAATCCAAGATATTAAAAAAAAAGAAGGATTCCATGTGCTGTAATTAGCTTGAATATGGAGACCACTTATCAAATAAATAGAGACTTCAGTCCAAAAACCACAAGGAACTGAATTCTGTCACCAACCAGCAAACTTTAAAGAGGATTCTAGGTCTCCAGAGGCTGAGAGCCACAGTCCTTCCTGACATCTTGAAGTTGGTTGTGTGACACTCTAAGCAAAGAATTCAGCCATGTTGTACTAGACTTCTGAATTACCCAAACTATAATACAATAATCAGTGTTTTCAAAGCCATTACATTTATGGTTATTTGTTATACAATCAATAGAAAACCAATATATCAGGTTTACAACTTTCCCTGAAATACAGTAGTTGTTCCTCATCCATAGGTAATACATTCCAACTGCCTGAAACTACTGATAGTTCTAAATCCCATAATACTGTTTTGTCTTACACTTATGTACATGTGATAAAGTTTAATTTATAAATCACATACAATAAGAGATTAATGTAGCTAATAATAAAATAGACAATTATGGTAATATAGTGAAAGTTACATGTATCTGGTCTCTCAACACTGCCATGAGGCCAGTGGCATAAACAGTATACATACACTGGACAAAGGGATTATTCATATCCCAGAAGACATGGAGCAGGACAGAATGAGATTTCATTCTGCCAGTCAGAATGGCATACAATTTAAAGCTTATGAATTTTTCACTTCTGGAATTTTCTATTAATATTTTAGACTGTAATTGACTGAGTAACTTGTGGAAAATGAAAACAAAAATAAGTGGACACTATTGTATAGCAATGAAAAAATTAAATAGTGCAGGGAAGTGCTACCCGCTGAAAATATGTTCATTGGATCTGAAGCAGACAGTACAACACTTCTATTCAGAATCCCAGAACTCGAGATTTTAAAACCCTCAGGTTGGTTTTTGCTACTACATCTTCGGGACTCTCTCAATACCATGATGTGATTTCATTGTAGTACTTTTCAGTGTGTTGTAATATTTTACTCATGTGATTCTTTCCCCAAAGTATGAATATCCTAAGAGAAGGAACTATGTGATTTACCTTTGTATCTCTAAAACCTAATGCAGAACATGGCACAGTGGATGTGTTCATGATGTGTTTGTCAATGAAATAATGAATAAATGTGTAAAAGAATGAATGAAGTATTGAAACTGATACTCAAAGTCAAAACATTTGTTGGTATCAGAGTGAATTTTAGTTTTAAGTTGTGGCATAAGAAATTCTTATGTCTTTTATTATGCTTTGCAACTCATAAGAAACACACTCAACATGTTGTCTGATAAACTGGTTCAGTTAAAAAATGGTATTGGTAAAGTTACCAAATAAGTTACATTCAGATCTGAAGTAACTTTAATTATATGAATTATTTATATAGTTGTTATCTTCTAAACTCTATTAACATCAGTTCTCTTGAATGGTTTCTTACAGGTTCAAATCTGTTACTCTGATCTCTGTGTCTATTTACTGTATTTATCTATTTGATCCCAAACAAAATTTGATTCCAAACATGTTCTTAATGGGTATACCTCACGAGAGAGATAGAGATCCTTGGAATTATGGAGCTGGAAGGGATCTTAAGAGAGTGTTTTGTCTTAAACAGAGTAATTAAGCCACATAATCACCCTTTCTCTTTCTTATGATGTCCAGGGATACAGATACCATATCTGTTCATGATCCATCTTCAGAAAATCTTCAGAAAATCATTCTTTCATTTGTAACTTGCCTTCCCTTACATCTACTTCCTCACATCACAAGCATGTAATGGGCCCATTAACCATGTTTGAACTACATGAGGCTGCTACCTTACTTTCAATCCCACTCTACTCCCCACCCATGGCTGATAGGAATATGGTAAAAAATATGACCCAATATGAGCTAAGCAGGTTCTCTATTCTAATCCTTTTCATGGGAATTGATGTTTGGAACTGAGCAGCTCATCAGTTTCTATTATAATTATGCAATGTAAATGGAAGATATGTTAGATGATGATTTTCCCTTAAAAGATAAGAAACAGAAAGCCAGCTTGCAGAGGAATGGAATTAACCACAGCTTCAGAGAGAAGGTCAGGCATAATATGGACAAGGAACATTTCCTGGGTTCCAGAAGGCTTTTAAGGATCTATAAGGTCTGGCTTTATTCTGCTTTCAGGATGTGTATGGCATCTAACAACAACAGTACCTATGTATTACTTATTGAAGGTGAATTTAATTATAGTATCAATTGGCAATATGATGTTCACATAAAATGTCGCATTATATGACTGCTAGTACCATCACATGACAGGGAGGATAGTAAAAAAAAATGGTGGAAGCACTGTTTTCATTTGAGGAATGCAAGAGCATTTTGAAGTGATATTTGAAGTTCAAGAACATTGTGGAAGTATAATGATAATGGAAGGTGAGTATGCAACTGGACTTCCAACATGCCTAACAATTGCATGCATTTGTGATAAGTTTGAGGTGTGTGCACAAGGGAAGATCTGGGAGGGCGCACACAGCAACAAATCTCGCATCTTCTGCCAAAGTAACTACTTTGAAAACCTCCTATAATTGCAGAAGTTAAATGTGACTTTTATTCATCTTTTATTATTGGTATATACTATTACAATTTTAATACAATTATTTTCTTAAAATGTGTATACATTTTTGGTACTCTGTTTTTCTTATATTCACCTTTAAGTAATATAACTGTATTATGTAAATTTAAAAAATCTCAAGCCAACTTAGTTCTAATTTATCCTGAAGGTGAAAGTAGGAGAATTAAGTAGAAAGCTATAGACAGTCAGATTATAAGACATTGTTAAGAAAAAAAGATAAAACTTCACTTTCTGAATCCTTGAGCTAACTAATTAAGTTGAATGAACCCATTCAAGAAGGAATGAGACCTCCTCTCCTTTTTTTTCTTTTTTCCCCTTATTGATATGGGTTCCTGACTGACTATTCCCTTTAGTTTTATGTAATGTCCTTCTTTGTCTCTTCTGATAAGTTTGGAATTTAGGTCTCATCTGTCCAAAATTCATATTGCGACTCCTCTCCTTTTTTTTTTTTATATTTCCCACCTGCTTGGTATATTGTTTTCAAGTCTTTCATTTTCAGCCTTTTATGGTCTTTATGGATGAGGTGAGTCTCTTGAGTGTCACATATCAAGGATTTATATTTTTTAATCCCATTGGCCAATCTATGTCTCTTGATTGGTGATAAAGACCATTTACATGGAGAGTAATTATTGAGAGGTGCTTATTATTCTGCATCTATCTGGCACTTGTTACCATTTTTTAGTTCAAATTTGGCTTAGTTTTTTTTATTAAGTTCCTCTCATGTTCATTATTTATTCCTTTGATCTTGTATTTGAGGTTTTATTACCTTCCCCATATTTGGAGTTTCACTGAAGATCTTCTGCAATGCTGGCTTGGTGGCTGCAAATTCATTAAACAAGGCAATATTATGGAATGTTTTGTATTCACCATCTATTTTAGGGATAACTTTGCTGTGTAATGTAACTTTGGTTAGCAGTTATTCTTTTTCAGGACTTGGATGGTGTCTGTTTTAGGTTGCTTGTCTTTAACATTGTTTTTGAGAACTCCACTGTTATTCTGATGGGTTTGCCTTTGTAAGTGAGTTGCCATTTCTCTCTTGTATCTTTTAGAATAGGTTCTTTGCTCTCTAGATTTAAGATTACAATTATAATGTGTCATGGGGAGAATCTGTTCTGGTCTATTCTATTTGGGGTTCTGAATGTTTCTGTTGTATAGGTATCCAGCTCTTGCTGTAGGTTTGGGAAGTTTTCATCTAATATTTCTTTGGATGAATTTCCCAATCTTCTCATCTTGTTTTCAGCTCCTTCATGGACCCTCTGAATTCACAGGTTTCAGTTCTTCATTTTACCAAATATCTCTTGGAAATCTTGCTCATACTGCTTCATCATTCTTTCTATCTTGGCATGTGAGTAAATAAGGTCTTCTGCCTTTTCATCAGCTTCAGCTATTCTGTTTTCAGCTTTGGCTAGTCTCAAAACTACTCAAAACTACTCAAAGTCTCAAAACTACTCAAAACTACTCAAAACTACCATAATGCTGAGTTGCATTAATTTTCCTTGCATTTCAAGGACCTCTCCTTGATTCTGCTTCAGAATTTCTATTTCTCGGTAGAATTTTTCTTCCAAATTAGATACCTTTTTGTCCATGAATCAATTGCTTTCTTGGTGGTGTCTTTGATATCTTTTATCATATTTATAAACAGAGCTCTAAATTCTCCATCAGGCATCTCCAGGAATCCAGTTACCCTGACATCATCTGTTGAGGTGCTTTGGACCATTGGATCTTTCCATCCAGCATGTCCTTTCATGTTTCATGTGTTTTTCTGCTGAGGCTTGCCCACTGCTTGGTCTGGGTACTAGCTCCTCTGTGTGGAAAGAGATTCCCCCCCAACATTTACATGAATTTGGGTGTTGATGGGTCATTGGCACTTCTCTCTCCCTCCCTTACCCCCACATTTTATAGCCTGAATATCTGCTGCCTAGCTCCAGCTGCATTCTCTGCATTCATCTCTGCCCCCTCGGTTTTTTCCTGTCCCCTACCTTCCCGGCCCCAATTACACCACAGCCTAATCCATGTGTCTGAGGCTCCCCATACCCATGGCAATACTTATTCATGTTGCAAATCCTACCAGCTTCCAAATGCACCCTATTCTGAACAAGCTTGCTTAGGTTCAGGGGTCCAGTAGCACCTGCTGCTCTCCTCCATCCCCCAAACTTGCCACCTATTAGTTTGCTTCCCTCCAGCTCATGGTTCCAGTAACTCCAGAGGACAGTGCAGTGACTGTCTCTCCCTGATAAAAACAACAAAACAAAACAAAACCACCCACTCACATTTCCCAGGTATGAGACTCTACAGTAGGGCCCTTTGTCTGGCCTCTTCCCTGGAGAGTACTACAGACCTCTGCTTTGTCTACCTTGACTACCACCAGCTATGACCATCTGAGAGGGCCACACCACACCTTTCTTCAGCTGTGTGCCCTTGCTAAGTGCCCCTCCATGCCTCATTCCAGCCACTCACTATCAGAGCTAGCCCCTGTGGGTTGTTGTTCAACTGTGTACCCTTGTAGGCAGTACTGTCTTGTTCCCTGCCTGTTGTGTTCTGTCAGAGATGGCCTGCTGGGTTATTGTTCAGCTGCATGCCCTTGCTGGTGACTCCACCCTGCCCTCCACCAGCTGCCTGGTGTTAGGGATGGTCCTGCTGGATCATTATTTGGCCACATGCCCTTGTAAGCAGCTTTGCCTTGTCTGCTTCCAGCTGCCTGGTGTGTCAGAGATGGTCCTGCTGGTTCTCTTTTCAGCCCCACACCCATGCAGGTGGGACTACCTTTTCCCTTGCCAACCTCCTGCCATCAGGGATGGCCCCACTGGGGTCACTTCAGCCATGCACCTTCCAAAGGACTCTATATCCTCCAAAGTCCACTGATGCCATCTTCCCTGAGGCTGAGGATTATGTAGAGTTGCCCTGTTATGTCATCCCTTCTCTGTCATTGTAGTCCCTGCTATTTGGTCAGTTGTTCTTGTGCCATTCAACTTTTCTTGGTAATTAGAGTGACTATGTTGACACAAAGAAACTATAAAAAGAGCCAACGAGAAATTCTGGATCTACTAAATAAAGTAACTGAATTAAAAATGTACTAGAGAAATTTAAAAGAAGACTTCATCACAAAGAAAAATTAGCAAACTCAAAAGACACTTCCTTTGAAGTTATTAAGTCAGAAGAAAAAGTAAAAATGAATGAAGAAAAGTGAAAAAAAACCTAAGGAATTCATAGGATATCATGAAGAAGACTTGTATACATATTATGGAATTCCTAGATAGAGAAGAGAGGAAAACTAGAGCACTTATTTGAAGAAATAATGTTTAAAAACTCCCCAAGTCTGAGGAAAGAAATAGACACAAAAATTTAAGTTCCTTAAAGACTCCTATTACCATGACACATTATAATCAAACTGTCAAAAGGCAAGGGTAAAGAGAATCCTGAATGCAGAATGAGAAAATTGACTTCTCACATTGAAGAGAGATTCCTTAAGTTTGTCAGCTAGTTTCTCAGCAGAAACATTGGGGGTGGCATGATATATTTGAAATGATGGGGTGGGGTGGGGGACCTTCCAACTAAGAATAATGTATCTGGCAAAACAATCCTTGAAAAATGAAGAACAAGTATAGACCTCATATACAATGATGAAGAAGTGCATAAATACATTCTTTATAAGAAATGCTAAAGGAAGTCTTTGTTTTGAAAAAAAAAGGACATATAAAATATAAAAAACATAAAAATATAAAGCTTTCTGGCAAATGTTAAATATATAGACAAATACAAAATCCTGTAATTCCATAATATTGGTATATAAATCACTTATATTTGGGTAGAGAATATAAAGATAAATAATAAGTAGTCACATGTATAAAGTGATATTTATGAATATAAAACATAAAAAAGTAATAACAGGCAGGCATGGTCATGCATGCCTATAATGCTACCACTCTAGATGCTGCATCAGGAAGATCATAAGTTCAAGGCCAGCCACAGCAAAACCCTATCTGAAAAGAAAAAAAAAAAGCAATAACAAAGTGGTGTATGTGTAGGAGTACAGTTGTTTATGTGATTATTTTCAGTAATAAATACATTATTATAACTATGTTTTTGCAACCTCCATGGTAACCACAAAGAAAATGCCAACAGAAGATTTTCAAAAGAAAATAATCAAAGGTCACTACAAAAAAATTTATAAAACATAAAGGACGTGTAGTCAGGAAAGACCAATCCTTAGAGAAGGACATCATGTTTGGGAGGGTGACAGGTTAGCGAAAAAAAGGAAAACCCTCCACCAGATGGATTGACACAGTGTCTGCAACAATAGGCTTAAACATAAATAAGATCATGTGCCTGTCACAAAATCGGGAAGTGTTTTGATCTGCCGTGTATAGGGTCACTATGAGTCGGACTTGACTCGACAGCACCTAACAACAACAGCAGCAACAAAGGAAGATAGTAAGAAAGGAAAAGAACAAAATAAAAACAAGACATACAGAAAAAAAATGAACAAAATGACCAACTCCAAAATCAGAAAAACATAGAGTGACTGAATTCATTTAACAAAAAAAGATCTAAGACTCATTTTAGATATAAGGCTACACATAGCTGAAAGTGAAAGGATCAAAAAAGGTATTTCATATAAAAATGGTAACCAAAAGAAAGCAGAATGACCTAACATATCAAATAAAATAGGTTTTAATTTAAAAACTTCAACATGAGAAAAGATCATTTTGTAATGATGTAATAATCAGTGGACTAAAATATAGCAATTAAAAATAGGTATGTATCTGATATTGTTGTTATTGTTGTTAGGTGACATTGAGCTGTGTCCAACCCATAGCTACTCTTATAGAGTTTTCAATGGTTGATTGTTTTGGGATTGCCTTGGGAGTGGATTGCCATGTCCTTCTCCCATTTTTACAGTGCTGGGTATTGAACTGAGGACCTCTGAGACTGCAGAGTGGTGTTCTACCAACTGAACTAAATCCCAGCCCTATACCTGACATTGTTGTTGTTGTTAGGTGCCGTCAAGTCATATCCGACTCATAGCGACCCTCGTAGGGTTTCAATGGCAGATTGTTTTGGGATTGCCTTGGGAGTGGGTTGCCACATCCTTCTCCCATACCTGACATTAGAGCACCCAAATATATAAAGGAAACAGTGGCTGAATTGATGAAGAGAAATAAACTGTAACATAAGAATAGGTAGAGTATTTATATATACTACTTTCAATAATGGGTAGGATGACCATAAAGATGACTGCTAAGGAAATAGAAAGCTTGCACATTATGGACCAGTTGGACCTAACAGAAACCTACATAACATTACACCCCACATCAACAGAATACACCTTTTTCAGCACACATAGAACACTCTCTAGGATAGATCACATGTTAAGCCACAAAAGTCAACCAATGTAGAAAGACTGAAACTATGCCAAGTATCTTTTCTGACGCTCATGAAATGAAACTACGTATCAATAGGAAAAGAAAACTAGGGAATTTTTAAATATGTGGAAATTAAACATTATTAAACAACAAATGAATCAAAAAGACATAATAAGGGGGACAAGAAAGTGTCTTGAAACACACAGCATACCAAAATTTAAGTGATGCAGCAAAATCTAAGAGGAAACTTTAGTGATAAACACCTACATTTAAGAAGAGAAAGATTTTACATAAGCCTATAATCTAATTTTATACTGCAAAGAAATAGAGAAAAAGAAGAAATCTAGCCCCAAATTAGCCAAAGGAAGGAACTAATGTTGTTGTTGTTGTTGTTGTTGTTGTTGTTGTTGTTGTTGTTGGGTGCTGTCGAGTCAGGTCCACCTCATAGCAACCCTCATAGGGTTTTCAATGGCTGATTGTTTCAGGATTGCTTCAGGAGTGGATTGTCACATTCTTCTCCTATTAATAAACATTAGAGCAGAAAGAAATGAAATGAGAAAAAAAAATAAATGCAAATCAATAAAACTTAGGATTCATTTTTTGAAAAGAAAGCAAATTTGACAAACTCAGATGGAGATTAAAATAATAAAGCATAAAAATAAAAGAGGGTGCATTTCAACTGATGCCACCGTAATAAAAATGATTATGAGAAACTACTATAAACAAATATACAACAAAAATATTGAATACCTTAAAGAGAAGTATACATTGCTAGAAATATACAAACTACCAACGCTGAATCATGAAGAAATAAAAAATATTTTTTGAACAGATCTATAGTAAGGATATTGAACCAGTAATCACCTCCCGGAACAAAGAAATGCCCAGGGGAAGATAGCTTGACTAGAGAATTCTTGCAAACATTTAAAGAAAAATTAATACCAATCCTCCTCTAACTTTTCCAAAGATTGGTGAAAATGAAACCCTTACAAACTTCTTTTATGAGGCCAGCATTACTATGAAACCAAAATCACAAAAAGATGCTACAAGAAGAGAAAATTTTTGGCTGGGCAGGGTGGCGCGCGCCTGTAATCCCAGCGGCTCGGGAGGTGGAGGAGAGAGGATTGCAAGTTCGAGACCAGAGGCAGTCTGCGTAATTTAGTGACACCCTGTCTCAAAAAAGAAAAAAAAAAAAAGGGCTGGGGCCGCAGCTCAGGGGTCCAGCCTTGTAAAGCATGCAGGCGCGAGGCCCTGGGTTCAACCCCCAGTACTGCGGAAAAAAAAAAGAGGAGAAAACTTTGGAGCACTATCCCTGATGAATGTCACTGCAAAAATCCTCATAAAGCCTGGCAAGCCAAATTCAACAGTATATTAAAGGGATTAAACACCATGACTATTAGGATCTATTCCTACAGTATAAGTATAGTTCAACATACGAAAATTAGTGAAGAATGAAGGAAAAAATCCACATAAATTCAATTAAATAAGAAAAAGTATCTGAGAAAATCTAACAATCTTTCATGATAAAAGTCAGCAAACTAGGAATAGAAGGAAATTACCTTAATATAGTAAAATTCATGTATGAAAACCCCAGAGTTAATATAAAATACAATGGAGAAAAACTGAGATATTTCCTTTGGTGATCTTTTCCTCTAATGTCAGGAACAAGGCAAAGGTGCGCATTCTCCACACTTCTATTCAACATAGTACTGGAAGTTCCTCGGTAGAGTAATAAGACAAGAAAAAGAAGTATCCAAATTGGAAAGAATGAAGAGAAATTATCTCTATTTTCAGAGGAAAATGATCTTATATGTGGAATAAACACTAAAAATTACACATGCACACAAACACTGTTAGAACTAATAAGTGAATTTAGCAAAATTACAGAATACAAAACCAACAAACAAATTAGTTTCAGTTTTATATGCTAACAATGAACAAATCAAAAAAGAAATTAAGGAAACAATCCATTTTACCATAATATCAAATGAATAAAACACTTAATAAATTTAACCAAAGAAGCACAAAACTTGTACATTTAAAAGTGCAAAACACTACTGAAAAAGATTAAAAAGATATAAATAAATGTGGACTTCCTGTTTCCATGGATTGAAAGATGTAATATTGTTTAAATGTCTGTATAACTCAAGATGTTCTACAAATTTAATGGAATCTCTATCAAAATGTCAATGCCATTTTTCACAAAAACAGAAATCTTGAAATGCATATGGGAACTTCAAAAGACTCTGAATAATCAAGGCAATCTTGAAAAAGCTGGAGGCCTCATAGTTCCTGATTTTAAAACATATTGTAAGCCTGGTGCCATGATGCATGAGTATAATCCCAGCATCTTGGGATGCTGAGGCAGGAGGATCACAAGTTTGAGGTCAGT
>VMDO01033190.1:0-18092 GCA_007922755.1 Pedetes capensis
GAAATCATAGAGATAGAAAAGCAATTTAAATGATCAAGGCCAAAATCTTTATAAAGTTGATAAGAGGAGTAAAAGAATTTGTTCTCTGTTGCAGAAACTAGTAGAAACAGAATACTTTGCATGGTTCCATGAAAGCTATGAAGTTTTCATTACCTCCCCAGCTATCTCCACAGGAGGCTCAGGCAGATGTGGCTTGGTGATCATCTTTTCTGTCTTCCTGTTCTCTACTTTTACAACTTTGCTTTGCTGTGTCCCAGAACTTCTCATATTTTCAAATAGCATTCCTCTCTTAGAATCTGTAAGTGAGCAGAGTTTCATTTCCATTGAGAACATGACTCCACTCTCACTACCCATAATAAATCTTCTTTCCAGATATGCACACTTTAATGACATTAAAGCCATAATAATACGATATTTTACAGAGAGAGAGAAAGAAACTTTCTTTTACAAATACCAATATCTGTTTATTGGTAATTTGATTACATTTTAAAGAAATTTTATTTGGACACAATTTACAATCACTTAAAAGCATGATGTTAGCTCGGACCATATCTGCAGACCTGAAATAAATTGACCATGCTTTGGCAGAGCCTTCAGAAGGGAATTGTGGCCAATCCCTTAAATCTTTGCAGATGCTCTGTAGCTAAGTCAATCCAAACTGATCGTTACTGTGGCCACACTGAATGGTTTTTACTGTGCCACTGGCGTGATATTTGGCCATAAAAAGACTTGCCCTTGAGTGATAACATTTTTGTATTTTCTCCTAGCATTGTTCCCCTTCCCAGTGATGTTATGAAGTAAAACATCTTGTTTTTTGTATATGACCATTTTCATTTATGAATTTTATTGCCCCTTAACAATGGAAAATAATGCAGAACGATATAAAACTTTTGTGATGCAGATTTTCTGGGAAGAACTGATTGGGTTGGTTAAGTGTCTGTAAAACACACCATTGAATATGAGTTTTTCTGTCATTTTGGAAATGAAGGTTAATATCTATACCACTCAAGAAACATACAAGGATATTGTGCTAATGGTTCATCTACCCAAGAGTTTTTGTCAAACAAAAATCCACAACTTTTAAAAACATGGAAGATAGGAATGTAGCTCAGTGCCAGCGCATGTGCTTTGTGTGTGTGAGGTCTGGGTTAAATCCCTAGCACCAAGGGGGAAGGTGAAGAGGAAAAAAAAAAAAAGAAGAAACAAAGACAGAATTATTTGAAAAGTTATTTTTAAGAACTACTTTAAAAGATTTCATTGGTCCTCATGGATTTTAAGAGTAGTTTTCTTTGGGCATATGTATGACTATTAGAGTAGATGGAGAAAGATACATAAATTGATCTGCTTTCTCATAGATATGCCTGTACATACATGTATATCTCACATGTGTGTGTATTTTATAAGTGGAATTTTGAACTGTTGATTTAAGATTAATAATGGTAACAATTAATGTATTTTAAGTGAAGTTTCCACTGCAGGAATATCTTGATTGATTCTCGGTTGTTTTTCTTTTGCATTCCCATTAAATATGCAGAAAGTAGGAAGGGAAAAAATCTTTATAAATATTCAATAAAGGTGTAGTAAAAATATATGTATTCATAGTGAATATTTTATATTGCATTATGCATAGGGTAATTTGAAGAAAGTCCAATAGTTCTAATTAGTCATAAGTTTCATTGAATTTATACTTTTATTGCTAATTTGTTATTCTACATAGAATTTCTTTTTGCTGTTGGAATCACTTTCATTTTCTTTTGTTAGTCATTTTATCATTTATTCAGTACATGTTCATTGAGCGAATATTGAGCCAGACATTGGTAGAATAATGAACACGATGAGGAGGACTCTTGCATTGAGGCTCCAGCTCAGTGCAGCCCTCGTGCAGGAGCCTGTTCACACACGCACCATCCTACAGGAGAGCAGAGGAGGAAGAGACTCTCCCACTGAGGACTAGAAATATCTCAGGAAGGGACTTTAGTAAGTAGGAATTGTTAGTTAAAGATCTAAGGGCATGTTTCAAAATTAATATTCAATCTTTATAAGCCATTTATAGAAAAATCCTCTCTAAAAGCATTGTCCCTACAGTTCAGATGTGTTTTAATTTCCTAGAAGTGTGGCTATTAATGATTTTTACACAGCTCATACCAAGTTTAAGACACACGCTAATATTGTTGTTTTAAGACCAAATGTTATTCTCACTGTCGTTTCCCTACCTCTCTTTTTCCTCTTTGGTTTGTCTTTCTCTGTCTTGATGATAAATAAAAATGTATTAATCCTGTGAACTTTTATTGTCAAACTTTAATGTCCAAGTGGGGCTTGCATAAATATACAGCAATGCCCTCTACTGGACAGAAGCTGATCAATTCATGTGGAAAATGCTTCTTTATGAAGACTTCTGCCCTATTATAGGAAACCTAATGACCAGTTAAAATAACAGTAAAACCTCAAAAGTTACTACTAAAAACAATATAACTTGACTTTGCATATTTACAACACTGCTTTGACCTCATTCCAGAGAGTAGCAAAGACCTCCCCACCACAGCCTGGTCTCTAATATGAATCTGAGACTTAAGCAAACTTCTCACTTTCTCTAGGAAATCATATCCTTTTGGAAATGAGCCCCTCTTTCATTTCTAATTAAAATGTTAAGTCTTTTCACTGTTAATTTTTAGAATGTTTTCTTTCTTTGGGGGCAACTACCATCCTATTTCCTGGGTAGCCAAATTTGATGATTGTTATTATAACTTTAAAGACATTAAATTAGGGCTGGGAATGTAGCTCAGTAATAGAGTGCCTTCCTAACATGTGCAAGGCCCTAGGTCCCATGCCCAGTACCAAAAATCAATCCATCAGTAAATAAACTTAAGCAGATTTTAGTCAGAGTGAATACTACATTCACTGCAATATTGGTAATTTTTGACAACTGATTATTCAAGAAGGGTATGGTTTACAGTGAGCAACAATATATTTTGAAGTTCACTCATATCTTTTAAATAGTACGTTTACATACTACCCATGATACTTAAAATTTCACACATGATTACAAATATTCTGCATCTGTTTTCACAGAAATAAAAGCTCTGTGCTCCTATTTAGTTTATTTACCTTTAATCATGAGTCATAATACTAAGTGAACTGGTTTGACAAAAATAAATCATGAATCTATAAATGCAAAATTATCAGAGTAGATGACGCTATACCATGGTCTCAACTTCCAAAAAAGATATATTTGGCATTTATATCTGGTATTCTTCCACTATTTAAAATTACTTCTTAGGGATTTGGTAACAGTTTTGTTGGTTCATTCAGAAAGTATTAGCTCTCAAGAGAAAACACACAAAAAAAATTGCTCTTGACATTTTTGTTCTATTGGACAAGTAAATGTGTGGTTGGTGAGGGTACATTTCTACATTGAGAGCATCAATTTCCTGTTCTTTGAGTGCTGAGCAAACCTCAGGTGTAGCAGAGTTGATTTTTCCTGCCAAAACATTTCTAGTCGGTTAACAATAATAGTGGTAATTATACATTCTCACATTTTATAGCCCATGGATTGCTTTCCCATACATATGTGCAAGTATATCTATTTACTCCATACATAGTTATTTTACAGATTATGTACAATCCCTAAAAGCAGTTTGTTCATTGATAGCCCCATCAAACAGAAGAAATTGCAACTGAGATTTCTGTGACATTGTTAAAACAGTCCTTACACCTCAAACTACGCCAACACCACTGTGCCTCTGGATATTTTACGTTATCTAACCACGTATGATTTTGTTACTTAATTGTTACTTAATTCTGCTTCCTTTGAAATTTTTCTTCCTGGGAAATGAAAGCATCCTACCAGATGCAATGCTTAAGTCCTGGACAGGATTTAGATAAATCCACCCTCCTCTTAGAACTTCCAAAAAACTACTGAAAAAATCACACTTTACCATGGATGAGTTCAGAAACAATCTTTAGATGTGTCCTGAATAAATAAACAGCATAGTTTTCACATTTGTTTAGCTCAGTCTAGTAAATACTTAGAGATGTTTTTTGATGAACATTGAGTTATGATTAGTTACAGCCTATGACTTTTTCCCATTCTAAAGCTACAGTTAATCAATTTTGTACTAGAATGTATGCTTTAAAATGTACATTTCTGAATATCCAACATAATCATTAGATACTTTTAAAAATAACGTACATTAAATTAGATGAATAAAATCCTAAATGTCTTAGAGTGCTCGTTACTTCCCCCATTGTAGCAACAGTAGCTGTGATGTTGAATCCTATATAAATGAACTTATCTCCTCGTATATGCATGTTAATGTGATCATGTGTCCTAAAGACACAGCCAAGCTAAAGTTCATAAGTAAAGGGCTTAATCGAGAAAGCAGCCTGCCATTTGATTGTGCCTCCTAAGAGCTTCTACATGGACAGGTGATAAACTGAGAAGAATTCCATTTGTTATTATTAATTATGCTATAAAGGTGAAGATTGGTGAGAAAAAAATAATTACATTAATAAAAATTTCACTATTTTTAACTTCATTGATGTTAATACCAATGGTTTTAATTCTCTATTTGTTAAATTTATAAAAGGATTTTGTAAATTGCTTTGGCAACTTTACTTTGCCTTTTTCTCAAACCACTTTTTAAAAAGTAGGTACTTCCTTTCCCTCAACACCCAGGAGAACTTGAAAGAGTATAAATGTTATTTTTTAATAAAGCAAAACAAAGCAACCGTTTTATGCCTCATGAGAAAATAGAAAGTGCCTCCTACATTTTAATCACTTAATCCAACCTTAAAAGCATTCCATTAACCTATATTCATTTATTATTATATTATGAATATTTTATTCTATAAATAGATACAAATTCAGAAGAAAAATGTTATTTTAAATAATTCCCATATTTTTAATCTGTAGATTAGGCAGAAGATGATATAAAGTATGTGAGAAGAAATACTTTCAGATATCACAGTAATCCAGGCATTTGTTGTTTGTCTCTATAATTTAGGCTGATTTTAGATGTGGGAAACAGAACATCAGATTGCTTTTAGTAAGAGTAGTTGGACCTTAAACTGTCTTGTGAATGTAACACTGGGATTTCCAAATTGTCCTTGTGGAGCCAGGTTTAACAATCAGTTGGTCACCTGTACTTAGACTATGTGATTCAAGATCCAGCTCTAGTTAACATTCCAATGAACTAGTAAATTCCCAGCTTCCTTTAAATAATAATAGTGATGATTAGGATTATCATTTGCTTTCAATGTACCAATTTTTTTTGTTTGTTTACAGTGCTTTACATGCACTATGATATCTTCTAATTCTCACAGCAGTTCTATAAAAATAGGATTGTAATTCCTACTAGACAGTTGAGGACACTGCGGCATAGAAAGAATAGGTGATTTATAAAAGATCTTACAACAATGTTAAAATTTAGTGTACTGCTCAGAGGAAGTTGTTATTACATCATTATGCGGCCAAGAGCAAAATCCCTGCATATGGCTAAGAAGGTAGTCTATGCAGAATTATTTTTTCTCAGAGACTATGCAATCCACCACACACACCATTCTCTGCTCCCTGGCTTGTGCACAGGGCAATTCAGCTGCCATGCATGTGGTCATCACACCTGCTACATCCTAGAACATGGGTATTCATGCAGTGCTTCTTCGTACACTCAAACTTCCCCTTCCTTCCTTCCATCCATCTCTCCTTCCTTCTTTCCTTCCTTCCTTCCTTCTCTTCTCTTCTCTTCTCATCTCACCTCTTTTCTTTCCTTTTCTTCTCTTTTCTTTTTTTTCTTTTCTTTCTTGGGACAGGGTCTCACTATGTAGCCCAGGCTGGCCTAGAACTCATGATCTTCCTGCATTTCCCTCTAAATTCTGGGATTAGAGATGTGCCCCACTAGGCCTGGTTACCTAAAGTTTCCTGATACATGAGGAAGGATAACAAAAAACTCAGGATTTATTTATAAAATATTATGTGTTGATTTTTACACATTCAAACTTTAGTCACCTTCAAAGTATTTTCCATTTGATGCAATAAACCTATCAAGACATTTTTTTACACTGTTGATTTTTACACTGTTGATTTTGATGCCATTTAGTGCCTCTGCAGCGTTTTGGTTTCACCTCCTCCACATCAGCAAAACATTTCCCTCTGCTCATGTTTTATCATCCAGGGAAATAACAGAAAAAATTCCAGGGGACAAAATTGCATGAACAAGGAATGTAGAGCACAAGGGTCATGTCATTTCTGGCCAAAAACTGCTGAACATTCAGCACAGAGTGAGCAAGTATGTTGTCATGGTTGGAAGAAGTACCCACTGGTTTGCTTCTTCCACAAATCGTGACACAACCTTCTTGAAAATTCTAGATAGTAAAAACTTTGGTGGAAAGTTTAAACAGAAGGAACAAATTCCAAGTGTACAATCTCTCTCACATCAAAGTAACAGACGAATGTTGATTGTATATTTGAGTCAGTGGTTTTTTTTGTTGTTGTTGTTGTTATTTGTTTTGTTTTGTTTTTGTCACTCCTGGAATATGTGTTGGGAGGGAGAAGGCAGTTGTTCAAAACAAGAGTTGGGATGGGGATATTGTAGGACTGCCAGGGTCCTTAAGGCAACATTGTATCTTCTCTTACCTTGCAGATAAACTGCTCCTGGTTCTGGCTACTGTTATCTTCAAATTCTCCTTTTTACAATTTGGTTTATTTGAGATTAATTTTCTCTCATGCATACATTTATTACCATTTCATATACTTCTTACATTTAGCAAACATACCTGCAAACGTGTGATAAAACAGATTATTCATCAGTGCTGAAGATCAAAGAGGAAAATATAATTAATAATAAAAGATTTCATCGAGTGTGAAAGATTAGAATTGGGTTTAGAAAAGAATTTTAAATTAAGATGAGAATAAAGGAGAAGCATTATAAAGACTTTAATAAGTCACACAAGGATAGAGGGTGGATTGAGGACAGACAAATGGGTAAATTGGATTCTGAGATTCTTGATTTATTTACAAGGTACTAAAAGTACAAGTACAATTGAGCTCATTCCAATGGAAGGTCATGGAGTGCATCCTGAAGAAGTTCACTGCAAGAATCAGTTGTGAGCTCTCATGGGTAATCTTAAAATTTAAAGAATAGTTTGAATTTCTGTTTCATAGTGTATCACTTTTTGTTATAAACCAATATTATTTAAACTTTTAAATCTTAAAATTGACGGTGTATGAAATTGTGAGGATATTTTGTTTAACTTTATAACATAAGAATAACCATGTTGTGCTATTGTCAATAACTGCATTTAAACAGGATAACTTCAAGGAAAATATATTAAGAGCATAGTAGGAGAACAAGAGCAATAATCCTTGGTAAATACAGTAGGTTTAATTTATAGATGACCCTGAATATCAGGCCTAGGAAAGAGGTCAATTAGAAACATAAATGATGTCTTAGGAAATTGAATATACAATATCTCAAGTGTCTTTAAAAATATTGTTGATTTTAGTTGCTGTTGAATTGGAGCCAACTCATAGCAACCAGACCATGTATGTGAAAATTCATACATATTATCTCAATACTTAGAAGAACTGTTTTGATGTAGCTAATATTATCCCAACTTTGTGGAGGATTAAAGAGATTGAGTAATTTAACTGTTAGCCATGTAATGAATGACAGACTTGAGAAAGTAGGTTTTAGGAATGAGAAACTGCATCTTTACAAATACTTTTATATGAAGTAATGTAAATTATGGAATATAGCACACTGAATAAAGAAACTTTCAAGGAAATATTTACTTCTTAGAAATAATGGGCAATTGGATGATTATCACCTACTTTGCCTCCAACATTATTAATTGTTTGCAGATTTGATGACATTCTTAAATTCTTACTTTATATTGTTACATTTTGGAATATGATTTTTTGGTGTTGGAAATATATACTTCTTCAATTTTATTTCATAAGTCTATTTTCTTCCACTTGTGAAGTCCCACTGTGTTAATTCCTCACCCACAAGACAGTATGTTCCCTTGCTTGACATGAGAAGCTTAGAGTAAATGCATAGCTGAGCCTTTGAAGCCTTTTTCTTTCATCCATGAAAATATAAAGGAAGCACATATAAGAAAATACATGAGTAAAAAATGCTCCCAAATTCCTACTTTTCTATCAAAAAGCAAAATATCACTATTTCCAATGAAAATTTTCAACTTGGCTCAACTCTTTAATAAAGAAATAGTGTGATATTTGGGAATAGTGGAATTTATCTTATAAAGTTATATTGTTAATTTATTCAAGACTGTTTTCTAAACTCTAGTATGTGATATCAGTTCTCGAAATTGTATGAGTTCACATAAATCTTTGATTTTTACATTAAGCTATTTACTGGTAATTATTTTTGAGGTATAGGTAATTTTAGTAAAGTATGTTATGATGTAATTAACATTATGTTGGCAATCTTGTTGTTGTTAGGTGCCCTCCAGTCATATCCCACTCATAGTGACCCTTATAGGGTTTTCAATAGCTGATTGTTTCAGGATTGCCTCGAGAGTGGATTGCCATGTCCTTCTCCCATTTAGCAATCTTATAATTGTACTAAAAGAACTTTTCAAAAATTAGGTTCTTAGCCGGGCACGGTGGCATATGCCTATAATCCCAGCGGCTTGGTAGGTGAAGGCAGGAGGATTGCAAGTTTGAGACCAGAGGCAGTCTGCATAACTTAGGGAGACCCTGTCTCAAAAAGCAAAACAAATTGGGCTGAGGGTGCAGCTCAGTGGTCCAGCACTTGCAAAACATGCAAGCGCAAGGCTCTGGGTTCAACCCCCAGTACTGGGGAAAAAAAAAAGTTAAAGTCCACAATTTAGTTAATACAAAAAAATTCAATATAGGAAGGATAAAATATTTTAAAAATATAAGTTATGTGCATACATTTTTATAATGTATGTTTGATTCTGTTCTGTTGAAATGGCTTATGAAATTTTAGTTTGCAAGTAAATATATATATTTTCATGAAATATATATATATATGCATGAAATATATATATTCAAATATATACATTCATGAAATATTTTCATGAAATACTCAAATATATTTTCATGAAATATTTCCTGCTTCATAATTGGCAGCTTACAGGACTAGGGAAATAATCAGTGCCAAACTGAAAAAGGAAACTTGGCTGTATTAATTTAAGAAACCATAGGTGCTTCATTAGGGATAGATTAAAATTTGAGAAATGGAACATAGAAAATAGGGACAAATAGTGGAGAAGGCTCTTGAGCCTCAGAAGAAAAGTTTGCTTTGCCTGAGAAGTTTTAAAGGAAATGATCACTCCATCTTGGGCAGGAATGTTCTGTGGGAACGTACTCCCACAGAAGTATGGAGCATGAACTGGAAGGATCTGGGAAGAAATTAGGCAAAGAGAGAGTTAGAAGAGGGCTTACGGGTCAGGAGGAGGTAGAAATTAGAGCATTATGGAGGTTGGGTTAAAGCTGCTAATACCTGCAGAATACCCTGTAGGAGATTTCACTGAGGCAATTAGACAGGAAGGTCTGGAGTTGAAAGGAGAGGTCTAAGCTGTTTTTACAGAAAGCCGAAACAATCAAGGCCATGTCTATGAAACCTTATTTGAACAGAAGGGAAAAAAATAGAGGTATTGTTTGCCATTAAAAAACCAAGCCAGCTTGTTAATTTTCACTGAATTTTCACTTTTCTGCTCGTTGCTTTGACAGCTTGTAGACACAGCCTTGAAACCATGCTCATTAGGGTATTGGAGCAATAGCTCCCGCTCTCCTGGGAGGGAGGCCGTGTGACTTCACACACCATGGTAACCGAGGAATGAACATTTTCAATATAATATAATTAAACATTATGGGAAAGAATAGATTAGGTTCTTTGTGACATTTCACTAAACATGCTAGCAAGCAAAAATACACAAATGAAGGTCACATTTGCAATTATTATAAAAGTGTCTACATTTTAATTAGGTAGCTGATAAATGTCATTGAGCTTAGCCACTGACCAACTGTCATTTTAAAAAAGAAGAGAAATGTCACCTAATACGTTAGAATTCTTTGCATTGTCATGAAATTAAAAGTTGCAGCCACAATAAAGTGAATTCAACAGTAAGCTAAGTGGGCTTAATGACAATCTCAAAGAAAATTGAAAGAAAGAATTGATGGTATGGATGACAAATTTCCAAGCACTGTTCTTTAAAGGAACTTGCCCATGCCGCAGAACTATAGGGGACCACACTGACCTTCCAGCAGGGTGATGCAGGAATCTCCTTCCAGGTCAGTCTGACTAATATTCCTACATCCAGATTCTTAGAGTTGTCGGAAATAAGTTCAAAACTAAATTTAAATATACATCAATAAAATCACAAAGAAAACAACCAAGAAGTTTTACCAAAAAATGCAAATCTCAGCCATCTATAGTTGTGCACACATGTAGTGCCAGTGAATTGGGAGGCAGAGGTAGAAGGATTGTGAGTTCAAGGCCTGGGGCTCCCTGTGTAATACAGCAGCACCCTGAACCAAAATGTTTTTAAAAAATGGGCTAGAGGTGCAGCCCAGTGGTAGAGCACCTGCCAAAAGTATAGGTGAGGCTGTAGGTTCAACCACAAGTACTGCAAAAAAATAAAATAATAAAATAAGCTCCCTTTATACTATACTATCATGAAATTAAAATCAGAGCGCTACAGTAAATGAAATCATTGATTATAGCTTATAAAATACTTTAAAGAATCAATGAAAATAAATCAAACCTCAACAGAAGAAAAACTATTTGGTGTGTGATTTAATGAGCAAATCTGTATATATGGAAAAATCAAATATGTGACTAACAACTAAAATGCAAATATGATGAAAAAAGATTTTCACTATCATATTTATAGAAATATATGAAGATAATTGGTCCTACCAATCCTCTCATAAAATTATATGCAAAATATGATAATGAAATATTAAAGGATATATTGTTTTTATGCTAATGGGTGTATAAATAAGTCAAAATCCATGTAAAATAATTTTAGCAATAACAATATTAATATTCAGAAACTCTTCCTTCATGGTGATCTGCTAAGGAAATCAGTAGGTGATTAAGGACAAGAACATATGCACAGGGATACTCCCACAGCATTGGATGTTAGATAAATTCATCTAATCACAGCGATATGGTTGAATAATTTAGAACAATACACATAGTAATCAATGAAATGCTTCTGGAAGTCCTTCATAGTAGGATTAAGTGATGATAATGTAATAGTAAATACATAATAGAAATTTATGTGTACAAATTGACTCCAGTTTTCTTCAAACAAAACCAAACAGAATCTGCTTATGTTTCTGTTGGCATGTTGTTGTAGTTAGGTGACATCAAGTCGGTATCGGACTCATAGTGACCCTCTGTACAACAGGCAAAACACTATCGTCAGTGTTTCTCTACTGTTCATAGGGTTTTCAATGGCAGATTGATTTTTGGGAGCGGGTTGCCAGGTCCATCTCCCAAGCCTACAGCACCTGGTGCTCCCAGGAGGTCTCCCATCCAGGTACTAACCAGGCCTGACCCTGCTTAGCTTCCGAATTATGAAGGGTTCAGATGCCACAGGGCTATGGCTGCAGGCAGTTTGTTGGTATATCTGTGTGTAAGTTAAATAAGAATATATCAGCATTTGTTTTAGAAGATTACTAGTGCTAGGTAGCAAGACCAGAGGTTATTTTAATTCTAAAGTGGGCATATGTTTCTTTTTACAATCAGAATGCTTAAAAAATAACAATTAAAAAAATTAGGGTACCAGCCTTTCTTTTGGGTCTGAACATCATAACTTACTCCTTGAGGGAAAAGATTAAGACAAGGGTCCCCCTAACTCAGAAGGCAATACCAAAAGAAAGAAGTAGCAGCTGAGCTAAACATTCTCACAGAGTGAGAAAGATATCATATTCCTCTGAAATTCAATATATATGTATGACTTTTGACTTGGAACATAGTAGAGTTTTTAACCTGTAAATAAACATTTCTAAATAGCACTTCCAAAGTTGGGAGTTGATTTCTGGATTTGAGTTTGGTTAGCTATTGAGTAAGTATCATTGTTGTTGTTGTTAGGTGCCGTCAAGTCGGTATCCGACTCATAGCCACCCTCTGTACAACAGGGGAAACACTATTGTCAGTGCTTCTCTGCTGTTCATAGGGTTTTCAATGGCAGATTGACTTTTGGGAGGGGGTTGCCAGGTCCTTCTCCCAAGCCTACAGCTTCTGGTGTTCCCAGGCGGTCTCCCATCCAGGTACTAACCAGGCCCGACCCTGCTTAGCTTCTGAGATCTGACAGGATCAGATGCCACAGGGCTACCGCTGCAGGCAAGTATCATAGATGGGGCCAATATGTGGGCACTGATAGGGAAAGTGACAACTGAATCTGGTAACATTTTAGCCTGCTTTGATGTCTTTGTTTTAGTTTTGCAAAGTAGCGGTCTCATGTGCTATCAATGGAGAATACCACAACCATAGCAGATGAGTGAATTTAAATTTATATGCAGGTATTTCATCTCTTAAATGAGCATTCACCAAATCTAGCTAAAATGTCATTGAGGATTTTCTTTTGATGCCTTTTCTTTGAAGAAATTGCTATTGGTTGCACAATTTTCCATTTACTCTGGTATATGCCTCACTAGCCTTTAGTTTCCAGGGTCAAAGCTGTGGGACTGCCTTTGAGGAAAGCTTGCTGTATAATGAGGTCATTTGAGGACTTCAATAGCTAACTCCCCTTGTAGGGATTACTTGGAAATCTTTTCACGTGCAAAAGAGCAAAATAAAAATCATAAACATATTCCCAAATATGCTTATTTCCATTTGTAAGAAATGACCAAAACTCAAATCAAATTCCACCTCTCCTGTTAAGTCTTTTTTCGTGCTATCAATTGCTTCTTCCTAGATGTTCCCACACAAGTTACCTTGAGCAATAATCTTATTATGCTATTTTCCTTTCCCTTTATATTGTAGCCTAAGCATCACAATGAGAGTATGATCACTGGAAAGACAGTAACAAACAGCTAAAGATGATAAAAAGAAGATTTTCTATAATTGTAAAATATAAAAAAAAAAGTATTTTCTCAGAGGATCCATATAAAGCAGGAGTTAATGCACCCTTTCAAGTGAGAAGGTGCAACTCCCTTACATAAATACACATCTGCCCAAGAAAGAACCCAAGTGGTGGCTGGACTGTATGAGACCTGAGAAGATCTTTCTTTTTCTTCATGGGAGAGAGTGATGCTGTACTCTGACTGCTGTGTGCCTTCTAGAAAGTGTGAAACTCAACTCTGATACATCCCTGAATAGAAAGGAAATGAACTTTTCCTCCCAAAACAACTGACATTGTATTTTTTGTCTGAGTCACTCTAACATTGAGTTTTGGCCACATTTTGTGATTATGAAGTCTTTTCGCTGCCGTTTACATTATTCACCGCTTAGCTCATATGAACTCTTTGAAGGCAAAGATTATGTGTTTAATTGCTCTTTGTATTTCCAGTTACCTAGTAGATAATAATTTTATACATAGTACTGAATCCCACATAGCATTTTGTGTGTCTATGTGCACACATGTCATAACTGTTTTTAGCTATTTTCGTAACTGTTTTTAGCTATCTGGGCAGTCTTAAATTCCATTCCTCAATCCACAGTTGATTGAGAGTTCCCACATTTTATAGATTCTGCATAGGATCTATCCTGCACCCTAGACAACACAAATGTAATGAGGCCAGTATGTCTGTCATTCATGTTACTGATATGGTGAAAGTATAACTTGCCCATAGAATAGTTCAAAATCACAAGGAACCACATTGTGTTTAATTAGATTTTAGTTTGAGCATCTAGTTCTTACTTCTAAATAATGTCACCTTTTTTATTTTGTTAAAAGTATATGAGCCTATGCATACTTTATACGTTCTCTACTAGTGGGCTTTGCCTCCAGCCCATTTCTTATTTATTTTTTTTAATTGTGAGTCAGGGTCTTGCCTCTGGCCTTGAACTCCAGATCCTCCCACCTCAGCCTCTTCTGTTGCTGTGATTACAAGTGTATGCTGCCACACTCAGCTCTGTTGTCAGCTTTTTCCTGTTGTCTTGTCAAATGCTGGTCTGTCTTAAACATACAGAGAGTAATAATGTGTGAGTAATATAATCATTACAAAGTTAAATCTTCATTGACACCTTTAATTATCCAAAACAAGTGGGAATTCTTTAATCACTAATTTGGTTATACTTCACAACTAGCTCCTGCACTTAGTAATTCCTCAGTGATTCATGTTCATATTATGAAGGAAATATCAGTTTAATACAGCCACAAACTACGTTTTTGGTAACTCAGAGATAAATACTGTAGATTTTTAAGCACTTTCAACAACCTTGAAAAACTATAAAATACAGAAAAATTAAGAATCTCTTTTTTCAATGAAAGTATACAATATTCAGTAGCTTGTACAATACTTTAATGATACCTCTGTATTTCCCACTAAACATTTACTGTTTAGAAAGGGAAATAGAAATAAAGGTCTCCAAATTGTGAATCATTATGACTTCAAAGATAAATAGCGGATCTCAGGAGTGTTGGAAATAATACAGAACTGTGCTTCTTTTCACCCTGGAAGTGTGGCTATTTTTCAGTCTTATGCAAAGAAAACTATAAATGCAGTGCTGTTACATTTCTTCCTTACATGTTAGAGCTATGCAGTTTATATACCTGGCTTTGGTGCTTTAAAAATGGTGGATTTCATTTTTTACATATACTTTCACTACTGCAGCTAAAACACTGTGAAGTCTACACATAATACATTTCTTGAAAAAAAATTCTAAGTTGATAGCATAGAGTTCTGATCTGGACTATTTCAAACTCTCCTCTGCCATAGGGGCATAAACCAAATTGAAATAATGTACATTATTTATAAATCATTAACCATTCCTAAATATGCTTCACAGGACTGGCTTCGCTGAGGTGTTACATCCATCCTTGAAAGCTTCATAAAGCAGTAGCAAGCTAAAGTTGCACAGCTAACATTAATTCTCATCAAAGAGAGGGCAGCCTCAGCAGTTACCCTGAAAAAGGTCAGATATCAAATTCCTTGATGCTGACTTTGATGCCAAATTGAGTCACGCTGCAGGCTTGGAGATGGTTTGACTTCTGCTTTTGCTGTGCACTGTGTCATCAATAAATGGTGCTGCTCTTTGCTCTCCTGACTCAGAGTCAATGATTAAGCATTGATGTTCTTGGAAGCAGCACATATCATCTGGTGTTGTGGTTTATTTGTATTTAAAAGAAAAGCAGAACTATAGGGAATAAATGAATGTATAAGGAGAGCCACCACTGTCAAAGATGAACATCATTGTGTGAGGAGTGGGCAGGAAAGAATAAAATAGGACGTCTAGCGACATTCTAGTTGTGTTGTATTTTAAAAGTTCTAAAGTTCTATGTAGAAATATTTTCCACATTTAGGGACATAAATAGAATTCTGAAGTTTAAATGATATCAGGGAGAAGGACCTGACTGCCCACTCCCCAAATAATCAGTCATCAAAAATCCTATGAAGGTGGCTGTGAGTCAGACTGACTCAGTAGCACCTAACAACAAAAATAGTGGTATCAGAAAATAAAGGAATATTAAAAATATCACACTGGGTTAAACATTTTAAAATGTTTCCTTTATCATACTGACATTTTATTGTATTCATACTACCATAGTGAATCTTGGTTCTACATGCTCTAACTCATTATTTTATTAATAATATTTATATTTGGTGCCAATGTGACTATCTGTAAAATAACCTTTTAAGTAATGAAAAAAAAATCCTATTAGTTCTGAGACTAAAAGTGATGACAATATCATTCTGATTTAGTAGACTACAATTTTATTAAATAATCTAGCTTCAGTGGTCACAGGCTCATTTGATGAGAAAATATTTAATGTAGGCATTAGTATTTACTCCTACCCCTCTTCCAACTGGAATTTCATGGTATGAGAGCACTAGGTTAATTGAATTTTGTGACAAAATCTCTGGGCCACTTTAGAAATAAGTGTAAGACACGTTCCCTAAGGTTGGATCTATATAAAGCAAGAAAATGGGAGAGTAAATGAGAAATATATAACTTGATTCTGTTAACATTGTCAATATAGGTAATTATTAAATGATTGAGCAACTGAGATAAAGTTTTCTCTAAAAAGAAATTATGAATCACTCTTCTTCCCAAAACTTGTTCAGGAAAATGGAGAGAAGATGAGGAAAATTTGAAGTAGCCAATAGAATCACAAGATTTTGTATAGGTTTTAAGTTTTGGTAATCCATAGTTTCTATTAGTAGCCAATCTTTTTCTTGAGAATTTACTTCTGGAATTATACCTGTTGTTGTTGTTGTTAGGTGTCATTGAGTCGGTATCTGACTCACAGAGACCCTCTGTACAACAGGGGAAACACTATTGTCAGTGCTTCTCTGCTGTTCATAGGATTTTCAATGGGAGATTGATTTTTGGGAGGGGGTTGCCAGGTCCTTCTCTCAAGCCTACAGCACCTGTTATTCCCAGGTGGTCTCCCATCCAAGGACTAACCAGGCCCAACCCTGCTTAGCTTCTGAGATCTAATGGGATTGGATGCCACAGGGCTATGGCTTCAGGCTATACCTGTTAGGAAAATATAAATAACACCATTCCCTTTCTATTATCCACTCTTTTAACTCCTCAAATGCGTATGAAAATGTATTTTAAAATGTGGTACTTACATTCCAATTTTGTGACCTAATCATGGCCAAAAGGGCTTAGCCTAGTTTTGTTATACCCACAAGAAAGTGGTACAGAATAATAACTAAAGTATAGATAATAATAAAGAAAAGTATGTTGTTGTTGTTGTTTGGAGCCTTTGAGTCATATCTGACTCATAGTGACCCTCTTAGGGTTTTCAATGGCTGATTGTCTCAGGATTGTATCAAGAGTGGGCTGCCAGGGCCTTCTCTCATTTTCACAGGGCTGAGGATGGAACCCATGGCCTCAGAGTGTGCAGAGCAGCACTCTACCAACTGAGCTAAACCCCAGTCCAAGGAAAAGTGTAGCTATCATTTATTGGGGTCTATCCACCAGGCATAGTTTTAGTTACTATGTAAGTATTATTTTGTTTGATCTCTATAATAAAGTAAAAGGAAGAACCTATTGACAGAATTCTAAAAGCAAGGAAACTGAGGCATAGAGCTGGTCCAGTGTTGATCAAAGGCACAGAGCTGCCATGGAGTTGAGTCCAGATTTAAATCTGTGCCGTCTGTCTTTGGAGCCTCCATTGCAAACAGGTTTATTGACAGAGCTTCTCTCACCTGAGATTCTCCATAAATAAAACAAGTGGCCAGTGTGTAGGAGGAAGACATGTGTGTCTCAGAGCCAGTGGAAGAGCTCTGATTTCCAGAAACTCAGCCCTGATGGCAGCATCATTAAAAATAATAATAATAATGATAATAATAATAATAATAATAATAATAATAATAATTGTAGATATCCACAAGTTGCTCTGTGCTCCACATTGTGGGTTGTGGTTTCTCCCTTCATTACATGTACCATACTTCTTGGTTTCATGTGTTTAATGCTCTTTTACTAAATGTTAGACAATGGCAATCCTCTGCCAGTACTCCCAGGCTGTCAGTTCTGTGAAGGGACTATTTGTGGTTCACACAGGACCATATCCCCAGTTCCTAACACTGTAGGAATTGAGTAAAAAGCTCTGGAAAAGAAAACCAGGAATTCTAATGAGGAAGGTGTGAGTTAGGGGAAAGATGTCTGGGATTGCTGAAAGAGAGCCGGGAATTACCAGAGACCCAGCCCAGAGATCATCAGCTTCGCTCAGAACTCCTATTGCCTGGGCCTCTGAGATTCTGGGCCCAGAACTGAGACAACCTGACCCTCCCATTCCTCTGTGTGACAGCCCTGGATGGCTGAACAAAATCAGGTTCTGAATCTTGAGGAAGATTTATCATGGAATTTATCTCAGAAGATAGAGAACAGGAAATTTTGGGGGGTTGAAGCAGAGCCACAAAAGAATAGACAACAGCATCTCCTTCTCCTCCTCCTCCTCCTCCTCCTCCTCCTCCT
>VMDO01033191.1:0-18213 GCA_007922755.1 Pedetes capensis
CTTAGGGAAAATGTTACTTTTCATTAGTTGATAAAAAGAAATACGAATTTTTAAATCTATGGAATCTGAATGTTGATAGAAAATTTAATCTCTTCCTCTTTTTATTCCCTTCTACTGATATTTCTATTTCTCAGCACTCTCTTTCTTCTCCCTCTCTCTCTCTCTTTCTCTCTCTATCTCTTTCTTTCTCTAGTCATACTGGTAATACCTAATCTCTGACTTTTTATAAAAATATTTTAAATTCTACCTTATCACCTTACACAATATTTCCTTCTCCTTTGTGAAACTGAACCTTGTGGCTCATTTTAAATTCCTTGGCCTTTAGCTACAGAACATGCCCATGTAATTCCGTGTATACTTAAGTTAGTTTGCTTGAACTAATAACTTAGGTTGACAAGTAGTTAAACTTGGCTCAATACTTAATCTTTAGGACCTTTAGTTTCCTCTTCTGTAAAGTGGAACAATAAGAATATTCAATATTTATGTTATTATGAAAATTAAGGGGCTGGGGTTTATCTCAGTGGTTAGAGTGCTGCCCTGCACTTTCTGAGGGCCTATGTTCAATCCCCAGCACAGCAAAAATGGGAGAAGAATGTAGCAATCCACTCCTGAAGCAATCCTGAAACACTCAGCCATTGAAAACCCTATGAGGGTCTCCATGAGTCAGACCCAACTCTTAACAACAACAACAGTGAGAATTAAATTTAAGAAGAAAAGATAATCAATGTAAAGGACTTCACACATTGTTCTGAATAGT
The DNA here is from genome assembly GCA_007922755.1 of Pedetes capensis. Classification (NCBI taxonomy): domain Eukaryota; kingdom Metazoa; phylum Chordata; class Mammalia; order Rodentia; family Pedetidae; genus Pedetes; species Pedetes capensis. Next base: position 758 of record VMDO01033191.1, read on the forward strand.
GGCAACACTATCATAATTAAAGATTATGATTTCCCCATGGGGCTATGAAGATATTTTAATAATCAGTTACTTGAAGTGATACATGTACCCAGCAGTTTCATTATATGCTGTGACCCAGGTCTTCATCCCATTACTGTTTGGCTTCCCATGGCAATCTCTCTGCCCCTCTTGGTCACACACCTCAGCATTGGTTGCCTAATAGTTGTACTTCAGGTTAGTCCCAATTCTGTCAGTACGCAGGTCCATAATGACTTCTGTTGACTTCAGACCTGCATTTGACTCCTGCCTTTCTTGACTAAGATGGCCATGTAGTTTACTATCCAAACTAAGACACTTCTGAGAGTAAAGGGAAATATTCATAACTATAATGGACTATTGTTGTTGTTAGGTGTTGTCACGTTGGGTCAGACTGATAGTGACCCTGTGTACAACAGAACAAAACACTTCCCCAAACTGTGCCATGCCTGGCACTATTGTCCATGCCACTCTGCTGTTCACAGAGTTTTCCATGCCTAAAAAACTGTTTCAGAAGTGGGCTGCCAGGTTCTTTTCCCATTTTTGTGGTGCTGGGGATCCAACACAGGGCCTCAGAACATGGAGAACAAGTTCTCTATCAACTGAACTAAAGCTCAGCTCCTATAATGGACTAATGAGTCTAAATTAGGATTGTTCCATGTGGATCAGGATATTTAGGTGCTTCTTCCTGGGCCAGTATTTCTGGTTCTTTCCAGACTGCATTCTTCACATAGAAGATGGATGAACCAGTACCAAGGAGGGCAAATTGACCCTTCCTTCACATTTTTTTCTATTTCATGCCCCCCAACAGATTGCATAATGCTCATCCACATTGGAGACAGCTACCTGCTTTACTCAGTTCACCAATTCAGATTCTGTTTTTTTCTCAAAACACCCTCATAGACACAATAATGTTTTATCAGCTAACTGGACATCTCACATTAAGTTTTTTCATGTAATTAACCATCAAACATACAGACTGGTCAGTGACCCCCTTGTTTTTTGTGTTGATGTTGTTGAATCGTGTTGACATTAAAGACTTAAAAATACTCAGTTTGCTTGGATTAGCACACAAAATTCAATTTGGTCATCCTAGCTCAGCGAGAGTGAGAATGAGAGGGAGAGGGAGAGCGAGAGCGAGAGAGAGAGAGAGAGAGAGAGAGAGAGAGAGAATATGATTCTGTGTCTCTTATGGGGAAATTGTCTTCTCAGTGGACTTGCTAAAACCTCCCAAACTATGACATTTTGAGAGGGAAAATAGTTAACTCTTTATACACCAAAGCAATGCTAAGGGAAAGAAAGGAGACACTTGGGCAAAATTTAAGAGAATGAGGGAAACACAAAAGAAAAGTACAGGTAAGAGAGATCAGGAGAAAGTTGTAAAATTTGTAAGAGCAGCACCAATAATAACAATGATACCAACTTGGGAACTGAAGCCACTGTATAAAATATGCTAATAAAGCCAATGAAGTTGCAAGAATGAAAACCACCCAAGAAAAAAGAATGGAGATAGAGCAGATATTTTATGTGACACCTGAAAACATGATGACCAGGATAGCAGAAAAGTGAGAGGGGAATAACAACCCACATTTGTACCATTGGGGCTCCACACATCAGGTTGGGAGTATTGGCAACCAAAGAAAACTGTCTTTCATTTGATTACAAAATGGGAGCTATACCTGACTTTGTATTTAACTACATGTGCTTAATATCTGTAATCAAAAGTAGCATACTAGCTTCAGTAGTTTGAAATTGCCAATATACACTCATTTTGACCTGCAAATTCTGTAATTTCACATGGCTCAAGCTAACATATAAGAACATATTCATGAAGAAATATTTTGTTTTTGTGTAAAGTGTGTGTGGAAAAGGCAACACCTGTAATCCCAGAAACTGTGAGGCCAAGGCAGGAGGATTGTGAGTTTGAGACCAAATGCAGCCTGTGCAGTTTAATGAGACCCCGTCTCAAAATTTTAAAAAAGGGACTCGGGTGCAGCTCAATGGTAGGACACTTGCCTGGCATGTGTAAGGCCCTGGGTTCAGTCCCCAATATTATAAATAAATACATAAATAAATAAAGCCCCCATGGAATACTCAAACAGCAATTTGGCCATGGCTGAAATTCTACATTCTCTTGGAGTGTTGTGGTTCATGAATTTGGTGCCACCTGGGGACCTGACAATCTCTGATGTGCCTGCCCTGCTCCTGTACCCAGGTGTGAGAAGAAAGGGAGAATAAGAAGAAAGGGAGAATAACATTCCAGAATGTCACAGGCTGAGGAAGGCAGTGGTAATTTATGTCCATGTTTATTTCTTTTTAATTGGCTTGTTTTTCATTTCAAAATCGTTGACTTGGGTTCCAGATTTGGTTTTCTCTTTGTAAACTCAACTTTGACATTATTAACAGGCCCATTTGTTTGCTTTTCTTAAATAAAATGTAAATTGGTTTTTGCTTTGAATTTCAGGTGCTTTTATGTTTAACACTACTATTCATCTCCTAAGGCAGTTTGACCACAATGGTAAATTTTTGGCTGCCAAGAACAAAAAAGACTTGCTGTTTAGGTTCTTTCTCTTTAAATGAGTGTGCATTTTAGTATTTTTTAAAGTCCTCAGTTTTTAATAGGCTTCATTTGCCTGTCTGTAGTTTTGTTTTTCTTCTTCCCACCATTCTTTCCTGTCCCGTAGCCCCCATCCATGCTTCTATCATATTTCTTTTCATACCCCCCTTTCACATGAGGAATCCAAGACAAGCCACTAATCTGTTTCTTTCTTAAAGGATAAAAAAAGACATGTGTAGGATCCTGCTGATGCCTATGGGCTTCTTACAGATATGATGTGGTACGTTAGATAATGACTGCTCATTGACAAAGCAATCAATAATTATTAAATAACTCCCAGTTTGTGTAGTGTACAGTTCATACAATGTGGCGAGTGATGATAGGAACAGATTTCATGACAGACATTGGCATATTCATGGACATGGATATTCTTGGCGATTATGCTCTTGTGATCCATTTATAATGGACATGTATTTTGAACTGAAGAAAGCTGGAAATTCTCACCAAGATTTGATCAAATGCCTTCTTTAAAAAATAAGTTTCACCATTGTGAAAGTTGGCATTTATCTGGATACCTATCCACTTCATACCAGAGAGCCATTCTCCATAATACATGCAAGTAATAAGCAGACATTTGTTCTAGGAGAGGCAAAAAGTCCTGCCTTACCAAACATTCTCTCTTCTTCTTGCCTCAGTCATTCTAGAGATATGTCTTCTTCTCTAGGATTATCTTAAAGATATCTTTACTCCAAGTAGTATTTTATTACCTAGGAGCTGGTACTTCTTATCTAGAAGTATATATTAGAAAGAAAAGCTGATCCTATCTTCACATGGCAGGACAAAAAGCCATGACCAAGGATGACAGGGGACACTTTTACTTTGACATAACAGGAATAGTTTGGCAAAGAGTTGACAGCTCTAGAGAAGGGAAAGCATATGCAGTCCTTAACAAATAGGGCTTCTGACAAGAAAGAGCAGGGGCCAGAGAAGGACTAAAGAAACATCAATGATGAGTTCACCCTTGTAACAACTTAACTTTTCTCCAGCTGGACTAAGGAAGTTCCAGTGGCAGTGAAGCAACCTGTTGGGGAGCCTGGAAAAGACTTTGTCAGCCATATTGAGAAATTGACTCATATAGGGCCACCTACTCATCCAGGTTTTCCAGGGATATTCCTGATTTTGAAACTCAATATCTCACATTCTTGAAATCTCCCTAGTCTTAGGTACACGGGGATGGTTGGCCACACTAGCTTATCCTCCAGATATTAAGAACACCACCATCTTATTGACAAATAACTTTGCTGAAACATCTGCATAAAGTCACCATCATTATGGTTTATGTCAAACGCTGCATGTATTAGTCAGGGCTCTCCAGAAAAACTGTCAATGGGCTATACATAGATATCTAAGAAGAGATTTATTATGGGAATTGGCTCAGAAGATTAGGCAGGCTGAAAAGTTTCATAATCTCCAGTCTATAATCTGGAGAACATGGTGTCTTTCAGTTCTAGTCCTCCAACCTGAGCACCATGGAAGCCAATGGTATAACTTCCAGTTCTGGGCTCCTGGCCTGAGAACCTGCTCTGCCCACTGGTGTAAGTCCTAGAGTCCTGAGAACATAGACCTCTGATGTCCAAGGGCAGCAGAGGACAAATGTTCCAGCTCAAAAGGAGAGAAAGTTCATTGTTTCTTCTGACTTTTTGTGCTACAGGGCACTCAACAGATATGATGACACTGACCCTCATTGTGGAGGGACATCTACTTTACTCAGTGTACCCAGTCAAATGCTAATCTCTTCAGGAAACCTCCTCACAGGCACATGGAAAATAGTGTTTTGCCAGCTATCTGGGGGTCTCTTGGACCAGTAAAGTGGATGCTGAAAAATAACCATCATGGAATGGTTCAAACTCACATCTTTTCTTTATTTGTAAGTTTTCCTGAGATTCTGGACCATCCTCATAGGGAGTAATTCTGTCTTTTGTATTTTGGTTAGCATGCCTGTAGCATGTTTCTTGTGCCCTCTTCACTCCCTGTAATTGTTTTCATTTTTAATTTTAGAGACTGATTCACTCTAGGAACATCACTTCCTAAAATTTTTGTGTGGGGCTAGGTGAGAAGACTGTCTGAGTGCTCTAATCAAGGATGTGAACCTGAGAGTTTTCAGAGGTGTCATTCTCACTAGCATGTGACAGTGGCCACCTATTTCCAGGTAGAGAAAAATGCAATGTGTGGTGTTGACTTCAGGAACACTGGGTCATTGCTCCTAAGAGAGAAGCATTTACTGATTTTTCTCTTGCAAGTGGGATGGGGGCATATTCCAATAGCACAGCATTCAGAAAATGTTTGCTTGCCCCTGTCCGGACCAGTGTTTGCTTGAATTATAGTTTATGAGAAAATATTAAATCACGGTTATATTATACATCCTGAATAATTGTGAAGAACTATGGCAATGTCATAAAATCCTTTATAAAATCCATAACTGGAGAATATTTTCAAAAAGTTTTAAAACCAGATTAAATAATTCAGTAAAAAGTCACCCAGGTAAAATTGAACACATTCTGTTACCTTTCGATATTTGTGTTATGGTTTGAATCTAAAATGTCCCCCAAAGGTCATATATTACAGTACTTTGGGAGGTAAGTCCTTGCTTGAAAAGGTGGGCCTTATCTTTGGGGAAGCAAGTCACTTAGGGTGAGTTTTTGGAGGTTTTATGTGGGTCCCTGGTTCTGATAAGCTTTCTCTACTCATACTCAACAAGATGTGAAGTTCTGTGCCACAGACCCAGGTTGTCTGCTCCACTACCACACCTGCTCAACAATCATGCCTGCCCTGAATCGATGGACTGAAATCCTCTAATCCTGAGCCCCAAATAAATCTCTTCTCCCCTAATTTGGTTCTGTCAGCTATTTTGCCACAGCAACACATGAGCTAACTAATAAGGTAATAAAGTTTTATTCCATAATAATTTATTTGCTACAAGATAGTCAAGTCCTAATTTCATTACCAATGAAAACAATGAAAATGTTCATAAATTAGGATTTTGTTCATAAAGTCATCTTTTCACTAACAATGGAGAGAAAGTGCATTGATTTTTTTGTTATAAGCTGACTTGTAGAAAACAAAAGTTCTCAAGATGAGGCACAAAACCCAGTTAAAAAAATAATGTTTAGACACACGCTTACTATTGAATGGAGCTAATCCAAAAGTGGAAAATTACTACAACAATATTAGTTTAGGAACCTCTAATGCCAGGAGGTTTTGACATGTCAAAATTCTTTTCATGTTAGGTGCCATCGAGTCATGTCTGACTCAGAGCAACCCTATAGACAACAGAACAAAATACTGTCCAATTCTGTGCCAGGCACACTATCTTTTTTTATGTTTAAACCCATTGTTGCAGACACTGTGTAATAGATGTTTACAGTTGTTTCTCCTCATTTTGAATCATGCCACATCAGCAAATGGAGGTCCCTGAGTCTTTACTCCATTCCATCGTGAAGGTAGACTCTACTTTGAAGGTCTGAAGCCATACCATCCTGGCATCTGATCCTACCTGATCTTGGAAGCTAAGCAGGGTCGGCCTGGTTTTTCCTTTGATGGGAGATTGCCTGGGAATACTAGGTGCTGCAAGCTAGGGAGAAGGACCTGGCAGCCCACTCCCAAAACAATCTGCCATTGAAAACCCAAGAATTGCAGAGAAGCACTGCTAACACTGCTGGGCATGGCACAGTGCCGGGAAGTATCTCGTCTATTGTACATAGCATCACTACAAGTCAGACCCAACTTGAGGGCACCTAACAACAACAAACAAGTTGAGGAGACAAGTCTTCTCCAGTCATCTTTTGAGTGCCTTTCAACCTGAGGGGCCTTGCCTTTCCTTGCCTTTTTCTGAGACAGGGTCTCACTTTGTTGCCCAGGATGGCCACAAACTTTTAGGCTCAAGCAGTCCTCCTGCTTCAGCCTCCCGAGTAGCTGGAGCCACAGGTATGTGCCACTGCACCTGGCTGCTAGGAGGTTTATTTCAAAACAAAACACACATGACGCTAAAGAGGCACAGATGTGCTGTGGAAAAACAGATTAAAGATAAGGTCTCAGAGAAAATGCTCTTTTCTGTGGCTTAGAGAAGTAGAACAAGTATTTTCAAACCAGAATTTCAACAAATAGTTCATAGTGTAGAGTAGATTTTCCTTTTAAAAAAATGCTGACATAAATGTTAACTGGATAATTTTTTTGAACATATATTTACTGTCAGGTAAGCTCAATCTTCCAAATTTGAATCTCTACATACAAATATAAGGGCACAAGTGTACCTTGCTCATCCTGACTTGTTAGGGGCCACTACCTCTAGTTATACTATCTTCCTTACAGCAAAACCCAATCCTTTCACTTGCCCCCCCCTTTCCTTGTTATTCCTGGCAACTTTTCCCATTATTTCTCTCTTGCTCACTCGCTTGCGCTCGCGCTCTCTCTCTCTCTCTCTCTCTCTCTCTCTCTCTCCTTGTTAAACCTCATCCTTTCTCCAGTCACAAGCTAATTCCCTCATCTCATGTTCCCAGTCCTCTCCAGCCCACAGTAATTTCTCCCTTCCTGGCTCCTCAGATTACCTAATGTCTTTGCCAAAGTCTTTGGCTCATGGAGACTGTAGCTCATAGCGTTGTCAAATTGTATTTCATTTATAAGTCCAATTCCTTCAGCTAGAAAGCTAGATCCTAAACAGTTGAGACCTAGAAAGAGACCACATATCACTTTTAAGTTTCCAACAGAACATATAACCAGTGTTCTATAAATATATAATATTTTGAATTACACCAAATTCTTTCTGTTCTCCTTCATTATTCTTGCCATGTCATGCTAATTTTTTTTAAATCAGTAACTCCTTTGATAGGATAAGGGAGAAAAAAGAGGTAGCAATCACAGCCAAGTTACTCATTTGTGGGGTATGAAATAATATTATTAACTCTAGTAAAGAACAAAAAAATTAACTAATGAACTGAATTTAGTCTGAAAGTTTATTCATAGTTCATACAGAAAAAGTGAAGACAGTGATATTTCCATGAATGCTGATAAATTGGTTGGTAATAGACATCAGTCAGCAGATCCCAAAAACTAACTGTTGAAGCTACCAGATAGTCATAAATTTCAGCTCTAAGAAGTAGCCCTTGAAATGTAGCTGTGCAGAAATAGCTTCAATTCCTAAAAATACCTACCCTAATGGATTTGAACCTTGCTTATGGTTGAACTAAAGACGTTTTAAAGTGATCACACATTGTATATGACATTAGTCATGTTATTGAACATGATCTGTGGGATTTTTACATTTAGAGTCAAATATTAATTTTTAGTAACAATAAAACTTTACCTGCTTGGTGCTATGGCACATAACTATAATCCTAGCCACTCAGGAGGCTGAGGCAGGAGGATTCTAAGTTCGAGGCCAGCGGCAGCCTGTACAACTTAGTGAGAGTCTGTCTCAAAATGAAAAATAAAAATGTAAAGGGGATATTGGTATAGCTCAATGGTAGAACACTTGCCTGCATGTGTAATGCCCTGGGTTCAACCTCTAAGTACTGAAAACAAACAAGAAAACAAACAAACAACTTTACCGAAGAAGAATACAGTCTCACAGAGAGTGATACAGGCCAAAGGATAAGTAATTGGCAGTTTCAGGTACTCTTCCTGAGTGCAACATTTGAGTAGAAACATATATTTCATAAATATCTGAAATGTGAAAGCATGTTTATTCATACATTCATTCTCAATTTAATGAAAACAACATGATCTGTGGACTTAGAGATCTTTAATTCAGTCTCATTTCTCTACTTTCTAGCTGTGAGAACTTGGACAAAATAACTAATGTATTTGAATATTAACTTCTTAATCTGAAAAAATATATAACAATATTTCAATGGACTTTTGAATGTAGCATGAGAAAAAGCTGTTAGGGTTTGGTAAAGAAAAGATGCAAAGGCTTTTTGAATGGTTTCATTCATACCCCAGTTTCCCCATATCCCACAGAATAGGACTGACTAGGCCATTATGGAACAAAGATGATTACAATTTACCATGTGAGACTCAGATATGTGACTTAAGGGGTAAGAATTAAATCTGAAAATATGCTTCTCTCTGAATGTCAGTCATACTGGCAACCAAAATTAGCACTTTCCTCTTTGAAAAGTGGCCACAGTTAGTAGATATTCAATAGGCAACACAGGCTCGTGGTGAGGCCGGCTGAGGGGCCATCCTGACTACATGTGCTTATGTGTAGGGATGCGGGGTGGAAGTACAGAATCCACACTTGGCAGCTGTGGTACAGAACTAGCCCCAAACCAGGACTTCTCCCTACAGCATGGCCCATGCTGCTGTGAAGTAAGGGTTTTGCTAGAATGGGTATTGCCTAGGATCTTCAATTTACTCATGAGTAAATAGAGACACAGAAAGGTTATATAATTGATTTTAAGGTATATGCCTGGGAAATTAGCAGTAAGAGTTGAGCCCAGGCCATTTGAATCCAAAGGCTTCTCTCTTAACCTTTCTGAAAGCAAAACACATCAGATACACTTTCAAGAACATCAAGGGAAGCACCTCTTGGGTATGCAACAGGAAGATGATAGATGTGTAAAGGGAAGGACAGTTTGGTTGGAAGGCCCTGTGTGATTTTGTCAGTCTGGTATGCTACTTAAATGGCATGGAATCTCCTCTCAAATGGTGCTGGGTCAGAACGTCTGGCGATAAGAATGGCTGTACGTGCTGTGTGTTCCAAAGACTGGGTGGGTTGTCTGTTTCCAGGGCCTGGAGCTACTCTCCCCACTTTGACCCAGATAAGTGCCAGACGCAGACGCACAGGTGCAAGATCAACTGGTCTGTTTCTTGGGTGGAATTTTCCTGCTTTAAAAAAAAAAAACAAAAAAAAGCAGGAAAACAACTGTTTCCTATGACCTCATTCTGCTTAAAATTCCTGGATATGTCTCTGATTTCCTTTCTGGTTCCAAAATTTTATTACTTACTTTTAAGACTAAATTCAGCTTCTTTAAAAGGAAACAGGTATCAGCTTCATAAAGAAGTGCTGTTGATTTTTTTCTAGAACAGTTTGCACTATAAAGACAAAGCATCAGATTTATCCCCACTAACTGCGGGCTTCAGTTTTTATGCAGATGGTCAACTTTTCCCCACATGGTGGTTCATAGACTGCATTTGCATCACTAGGCATGTGTATTAAGTTCAGTCATTCAGTCATCAAAACTACTTAATGTATACCTATGATATGGCAGACATTTTGTTAAATGTTGATTTCTGGACCTTTCCCCTATACTTTCTGAATTACTGTCTTTGGAGGTAGGTATCTTAGTCAGTTTTGTGCTGCTTTAATAGAATATCTGAGTCTGAATTCTTCATAAAGAGTAGAAATTTATTCTTCACAGTTCTGGAGGCTGGGAAGTCCAACATCAGGGCTCTGGCAGATTCAGTTGTCTGATGAAGGCTGTTTTCTTCCTCCCACATGGCCCTTTGAGGCTGCATTCTCTAGAGAGGAAAACCTGTGTCCTCACTCAGCAGAAATGCAGAAGAGACTGGAACTATTCTCCCAAAGACCTGTTTATAGAACTTTAATTCATTTATGAGAGAGGGACCCTCATAACTTAATCACTTCCCAAAGGCTGCATCTTCCAATACCATCATCTTGGTAATTAGGTTTCAACATCAATTTTGGAGGGATATCACATTCAAACCATGGCAGAAGGTCTGAGAATTTTCATTTTTAACACATTCCTCAATGTTTTTGTGACCTCCAAAATCTGCAGGCCACTGAACTCTCTAATAACAGAGAATAGGCTTTTATGGAACTTTGTTTCTAGCCCCTAACAAAGAACCTTGCATGATAGTGTTGACATGAAGTTGTTTAATGACTAAATGAAGAAATTAATTTCCAAACTCACTACTTGGAATAACTAGGAAGATTACACCCATCATTCATTCTCTTTCTTCTGTTCATAGTTTTAAATTTGCTTGTCCTGAGACCTGCTCACCAACCAGTCAGTGAAGAATCTGCTTGTTTCAGAGACTGGCTCTAGATGCTAGCTCTAATTGAAAGGTGTAAGGATTCAAGGAGACAGTTGTTGCTTTCATTGTCCAGAACTCCACTTACTCTTATTTTAATAATGGCAATTTGATTTCTCTTTGGAGAATTACCTTTACCCAGAGAAGTTCAGCTTGATGGGACCGTTAGCCACAGGGTGAATGTGGTAGGTAGAATGGCTCCTCAAAGACATCCATGCCCTGACCCTGGATCTTGTGAACGGTGTTGTATTACATAGCCAAAGACACTTTGCAAATGTAATTAAGGTTGTGGACCTTAACAGAGATGATTTGGGACTTCCCAGAGGCTGCAGTATAACCATGTTGTTATTAGGTGCCATCCAGTTGGGTCTGACTTATAGCAACCCTATGTACAACAGAACCTGCAGCTGTAGCCCTGTGGCATCTGATCCAGTTAAATCTGAGAAGCTAAGCAGGGTCAGGCCTGGTTAATACTTGGATGGGAGACCACCTGGGAATACCAGATACTGTAGACTTGGGGGAATGACCCAGCAACCTACTCCCCAAAATCAATCTGCCATTGAAAACCCTATGAACAGCAGAGAAGCACTGACAATAGTATTTCACTTATTGTACATAGGATCACTATGAGTCAGTACCGGCTCAATGGCACCTAACAAGAACAACATGAATAACAGAACGAAACACTACCAGATACCATACCATGGCTGGCACCATGTTTAACAGTGCTTCTTTGCTATCCACAGGGTTTCTGATGCCTGATTATCTTGGGAGTGGGCTGCCTGGTCCTTCTCCCAGGACTACGGCACCTGGTGTTTCCAGATGTTCTCCCATCCAAGTCCTAAACAGGCCTGATCTGCTTAGCTTCTAAGCTCTGATGAGATCAGACACCAGGGTGGTACCACTGTAGACAATATAATCATATCAGCTCTTAAAATCTGGAGTCAGAGCAACACAGCTTTTCCTTTGGGAAACATCAGAGAGATTCAAAGTATGGAAGGACTCAACACGCTGATGCTGGAGGGAACCACATGTAAAGCAGGAGAAGGGCTTTGGCCAGGTTCCAGTACCAATGATCAGCCCTTAGCTGACAGCCCGCAAGGCAATAGGGACTTCAGTTTTACAGATACAGAGAACTGAATTTGGCCAACAATCCAAATGAAACTGAAAGGAGATTCTTCCCTAGAGACTCCAGTAAGGAACCCAGTCCTCCTGACACCTTGGTCTGGGCCTTAAGAGACCCTATGCAGAGAACCCAATTGAACCTACCCACCCTTCTGACCTACTGAAACTTCGCGGCAGTTTTGGAGGTTGTTTTAAGCCATTAAGTTAGCTGTAAATTGTCACTACAGCAATAGAAAACTGGTAAAGCGAGGAGCTGCCAGGCAGACCCTTCCTTCTAGAAACTAGAGTGCTGAACTAAGTGATACAGGGTCTGAAATTTTGCAAATGGTCCATGTCAACAGTTGACATCTTCAAAAGATAGTACCCAGATACTCTGTTCCCTGCTATTTCTGAAGTCTACTTACTCACTTTCTCTGGATTATCACTTGGCTTTTTTTGTTGCTGTTTAATCCAATAGTTCTGTTACCTACAACCAAATAATTCTACCTGGCACAGGGATGGATGAGTGGAACTCTTGGTACTCAGAGATGCAGTGATATTCAGGGAGATTTCCCATACCTCCTAATGCTTCCTGAGCAGCTAAGCTGTGACCTGCCAACTGGGTTGGAATTTCACCGGGTTAATGCTTTGGGCTAAAGGTATTTAGGGACAGGCTCAGCTTTGGCCAGGCACATTCCTTCTAAATTAACTGTACCTGGGTTGAATAGTCAATTAGAGAACTTCTCAAAGAATAGTCTTTGTTGGGTGAGAGGAATTCTTGTACTGTATTGATTTTTATAAAGTGATTTGGGCTGGGGAGGGCAGGCACTTGTTAATTGTTGGGTTATCAGTTTCTTTACTGAGATATTTTCAAAACCTAAAGTGGGTGTCATTGTCGTTGTTGTTGTTGTTGTTGTTGTTGTTGCTGTTTGGAGACAGGGTCTTATTATATAGTCCAGGCTGCCCTCAAACTCACTATGTAGCCCAGGCGGGCCTCTAAGTATCCTCTTGTCTCAGCCTTCTGAGTGCTAGGATTATAGGCATGCACCACCATACTTAGCTCTGCTTTGCTTCTTAATTCAAAAATCAAAGAATTTCAAAATTGAGTTGACCTTAAAAGATAACTATTTCAAACATTCATCAAATGCTTAAATTCCCACCCCACCCCCCACCACATTACATGCTCTATAACACCATGGATCTTTACTAAGGTGGCATTTAGGATTCTCCCCATCCATTTTTGAAAAGTAAAAATCAAACCTAACCAAACTAAACAAAGTAAAAAAGCAAAAATCCCCACCAACTCACCCTTTTTTATTTGAAATCTCGTGCCACTGTTGCAGTGTGAATTTCTCCAGCCCTTTCTTCTTTGTGAGCAGAGAATTTCTCTGTGTGTGCTGTCATGTCAGTGGGTTTGGGGAAAGACAAGAGAAGGGACAAAAGATGAGATAGAAAAAGCAGACAATAGCCAACACATTGCTACATCCCTATGATCCCAGGGACTAATGTAACAAGACCCCATCTCAAAATAAAGAATAAAAATTTAAAAAGGAAGCTGGAGATGCAGCTTGGCAGTAGAGCACTTGCGTACCATGCACAAGGCTCAGCGCTTGTCTATGATGCGCGAGGCTCTGGGTTCAACTTATTTGTACTGCAAATAAGAATAATACAATAATAATAATAATAATAGTAATAGTAATAATAATAATAGAGGACAAAAAGAAAAAGAAAAGGCAGGTAATAATACAAATAAATACACCTGTAGGCAGGCATTGGACCTATCAGTGGTTAAATTAGCCCTAAATGTGCCTTTGTAAAGCTATGATTGTCATAATCTGTGTCATAAATAAGAGGATTGCAACTCCAGAAACCTTGCTGTTACAAACAGGGAAATAGTCACATTCTGATTTGTGAAGTACTTATTCTACATATGCTGGGATATTTAGCTCAGTTGATAGAGCGCTGCACTGCAGTCTCTGAGGTCCCGAGTTCAATTCCCAGCACCGCAAAAATGGGAGAAGGGCCTGGCAACCCACTCCCAAGGCAATCCCGAAACAGTCAGCCATTGAAAACCCTATGAGGTTAGGTGACTCGACAGTCACCTAACAACAACAACAACAACATTCTACATACATATACCCTCATCAGATCAAGAATCATGGTCTTCTCTTAATGGCTTATCTGTCATCACAACTTCTGCAGTTACTGTCCTATCACTCTGAAAGCCTGACTCCGGAGCCCAGCCACCAAGCTTCCTGGTCTTTAGTGAAATTGATCATTAGTAATTTGTTGGAAACCCATGTGCTGGCCTTTTTCTTCAGTAATAACAATATTGGTGATAGCGGCATTGAGAGCTAATACTAATTAGACACATTCTGTGTGTCAGCAACATTATAGAGTAGACACTATATTATTCACTGTATTATTAACCACATGTTACAGAAGAAGAACCTGAGGCACAGAAAATTTGAGTAACTTTTCCTGGGATTACATGGTGGCCAGGGCAGTTAAATGGGAACTCCTGACTGTAGAATGCAAATTGCCATTCACATGCACATTGGGTACAGCCCATGCCATTCACCACCCACAGAGGCTACAATCTTAGCCACCAAACTGCTAAAAAGTCTCAGGTGACAGGAATCTTATATCCTTTTGGGGACACTTTTCACTAATTCACTTCACTTTGACATATTATGCTTCAGTGAGTGTCTGTTGACCTAGTAGTTAGTAAGAAGCTAAAATGATATTTTGGTGTAATTACAAAATGACCAGCATAAACTGTTGGGCAACACTTGAATTAATGGCACCTCCAAGAACCCTAGGCTACAGCCATACCACCTTGGTGTTCTATCTCATTCAATCTTAGAAGCTAAGTAGGATCAGGCCTGCTTAGTCCTTGGGTGGGAGACCACCTGGGAGTACTAGATGCTATAGGTTTGGGAGAAGGACCTGGCAGCCCACTCCCAAAATAATCTGCCATGGAAAACCCTATAAATAGCAGAGAAGCACTGACAATAATGCTCAGCATGGCATAGAGTTGGGTAGTGTTTCATCTATTCACTGGTCTAGGGGTGGGGAAACCCCAAGAAACAGATCAACCCAATCACCTCCCCTACAGCCCACACACAGAGATGATTTCCGAGAAGTGAACTGAACTTTTAGAGGCTTCCTGATCAGCTGCTGGATGGCATGCTTCACCCACTTCACCACTAATCTCAGGTCTCTTAGCAGCACAGGTCGCCTGGAACCCAAAATAGTCCTGCCTAGACCTCTTTTCTTATCACTTGAGCAAAAGCATGTGCAGGAGAGGTGTCTGTTAGCCAACATCTGCTAATTTTCAAACAGGAGTAGAAGTGTGGCTACTTCCATTTAATCTCTCCCCATTCATCCCAGCAATAGCCACCTCTATCTACACATATTTCCTTTTATCCAACAGTCTCCTGGACTCTTTGAAATTCAGTTGTACATGTAATGTTTTCATAGGGCTAAACATCAGATGAAATCTCCTTTAATCCCAACACTTCCCCACTTTGTTTTATTTTCTGACGTGTTTCTTCTTTAGAAACACATTGGAGGCTAATCCCCAAGACCTAAGAGAGATATACACAGAAAGACTTTGTGACTCTGCTAGATCTTTACCCTGTTTCAAGCCTTGAATATCATCAGATCATAGTTCCTCGTGCCTTCATCACTGACCTTAGTTAGAGACTCTGCTGCTTTAATGTAAACAAGGCAGAGGTTCCCACTCTGATAACATTGCTTCCATCAGTGATGGCTAGAGGACCCATAGCTTGAGTAAAAAAAATAGTAGGTACAGTGCAGTTTGACTACAGATCTTATCGAAAACAACTCTCTGGGGTTTTTCAAGAACTATTTATATCATCAGAAGAAAACTCAACAAAGACATAGTAATAGAATATATCATTTGAATTTATTGTAGTAGATGTGTATTGCTTTAAGATGAAAAATCAGTGATTTTTTTGAGGGGGTACTGGAGATTGAATCCCAGGTCTCATGCATGCTAAGTGTGTTTTACACTTAGCTATACCTGTAGATTTTAATGATCATTTCTAACTGCATATTTGTAGATCACCAAAATAATTGGTTTGTACATTAAATTTGATAGAAAGAACATGAAAAATCCTTCTTTTCCCCTAATGTCTGCTAAGCTTTTCTTGTATACAGATGGTCCCTGATTTATGATGGTTCAATTCACAATTTTGAGGGTTTATAATGATGCAAAAACCACATGATTTTAGTAGAAACTATACTTTAAATTTAGAATTTTGATCTTTTGTGGGCTAGCAGTATGTGGTGCAAAAGTCTCTCACAATGCTGGGCAGCAGCCTCAAACTGAAGTTCCCTGTTAGCCAAATGATCACAAGGGATAAAAACCCAGCACTGTACAGTACACTGTGTTATTAAGCTATGATGTCTTCTGATAGGCCAGATGTATTAAATGTATTTCAACTCGAGATATTTTCAACCTACAGGACCTTTTTGGAACCTAACCTCACTGAACTCTGCATGCTCTGAGGCTCTGGGTTCCACCCCCAACACTGCAAAAATGGGAGAAGGACCTGGCAGCCCACTCCTGAAATGATCAGCCATTGAAAACTGTATGATACTAGAGAAGCACTGACATAGTACCAGGCATGGCACAGTGTCTGGGAGTGCTTCATTCTGTAGTAATAGGGTTGCTATGAGTCAGACTCGGTTTGACAGCATCTAAAAGGAACCACCTCACTGTTAGTTGAGGAGTATCGCAGTGCCTTCGTGTACAGTGTCACTGAAAGGCCTAGAAAGCCAGGCGCTGTGGCACACACCTATAATCCCAACCATTCGGGAGGCAGAGCAGGTGGATCACAAGTTCAAGATCAGAGGCAGTCTGTGTAATTTAGTGAGACCCTGTCTCAAAAAAAGTAAGAAAATGAGCTGAGGGTAGAGTTCCGTGGTCCAGCACTTGGAAAGAATGCAAACATGAGGCCCTGGGTTCAACCCCCAGTACTGCAGGGAAAAAAAAAAAAAAAGACTTAGAGTCGTCACATTTATTTACTACAATTCCCATATGTTCTTGGTTCAAGTTTTGTGGAATCCAAGGGGCCAGAATTTATAAACTGAATTTAAATTATACCAAAAGAGATTTTCAAAATCTGAAGTGAGGCTAGCATAAGAGGACTTGTGAAGAAAGATTAAGTAGAGCTACTATAATGCAGAGGAATCAAGTGTTTGGTAGAATTCAATTCAATTTGTGAGAAATCATTGATTATATATTATGGATAAGCTATTTGTTTCAGTAGGGAGTAGGACCTGGTGAGCCACTCCCGAAACAACTAGCCACTGAAAACCCTATGGATAGCAAAGAAACACTGTCAGATACAGTGCCAGAAAATGAGGCCCCCAGGTTGGAAGGCACTCAAAAGACTACTGGGGAAGAGTTGCCTCTTCCAAGTAGAGTCTACCGTGAGGAAGGAAATGGAGTAAAACCCCAGGGTGCTCAACTTGATGATGTGGCAAGACTCAAAATGAGGAGAAACAACTGTAAACATCCATTAATAATTGGAACATGGAATGTACGTAGTATGAATCTAGGCAAGTTAGAAATTGTTAAAAGAGAAATGGATCACATAAACATTGACATTCTAGGCATCAGTGAGCTAAAATGGACCAGCATAGGCCATTTTGAGTCAGATAATCATATGGTCTACTATGCTGGGAATGATAAACT
>VMDO01033192.1:0-18205 GCA_007922755.1 Pedetes capensis
TTATTTATTTGAGATCACTCTGAATTTTTTATGTAGGTATTTACAGCCACACATTTCCCCCTTAGAAATGTTATCATTGTATGCCACAAGTGTTGGTATGTTGTGTTTTTCATTGTTATTTGATTCTAGGAATTTTTAAATTTTCCCCTTTGATTTCTTCAATGAATTGATCATTCCATAGTGTATTTGCCAATCTTCATGTGTTTGTATATTTTCTGTAGTTTTTTGCTATTGACTTCTTGTTCTGTTCCATTGTGATCAGATAGAATACAAGAAATTATTTTAATTTTTTATTTGTTAATACTTGTTTTATGTCCTAAAATATAATCTATTTTGGAGATGGTTCCACAGGCTGCTGAGGAGAATGAAGATTCTTCTGTTTGGGATAGAATATTCTATAGGTGTCTGTTGTGTCCATTTTATCTGTAGTGCCATTTAACTCTGATATTTTTTGCTCACTTTTTGACTTTATATGGTTATTGGTGAGAGTGGAGTATTGAAGTCATTCACTATTATTGTGTTGAAGTTAATATGTGTGTTTATGTCCAATAACATTTATTTTATGAAATTGAGCTGATGTTCAGTGCATATACATTTACAATTGTTATATCCTCTTGATAGATTGTTCCCTTTTTCAGTATGAAGTGTCTTTCCTTGGCTCTTCTATTTTTGGTTTGAAGTCTACTTTGTCAGATAAGTGTATAGCTACTCCTGCTTGCTTTCAGGTTCCATTTGCTTAGAAAGTCTTTTTCCATCCTTTCACTCTAAGGCTGCATTTGTCTTTGCCAGTGATGTGCATTTATTGGAAACAAAAATAGTTGGGCCTGTTTTATAATCCAATCGGCTAACTTGCCTTTTAATTGGAGAATCAAGACCATTAACATTCAGAGTCATTATTAAAAGGTATGTATGAATTCCTGACATCTTGTTGTTTTGTGATATCTGATACTTTCATAATCCTCATTTGCTTATCTACTCTTGTAGTGACACTTATTCTTATCTTCATGCTTGTGTTTATCTTTTTCTTCAGTATATAGGATTCCTTTAAGTATCTTCTGTAGTGCTGGCTTAGTAGTCATGATTTTTTGTTTTTAGTTTGTGTTCATCATGGAAGGTTTTTATTTCTCCTTCAATTATTAAAGATAGCTTTTCTGGTTAAAGTTATCTAGGTTGGCTGTTACTTTCTTTCAGGGCTTGAAATACATCATTCCATGTCCTCCTGGCTTGTTGAGATATCTCCTGTTGTTTTGATGAGTTTTCCCTTATAAATGATTTGGCACTTTTCTTTTGCATCTTTTAATATTATTTCTTTGTTCTGTATATTGAAGTTTTAGCTATAATAAGATGTGGAGAGATTCTTTTCTGATCTTGTCTGTTTGGGGTTCAAAATACCTCCTGAACCTGGATAACTATCTTTTTCCTAACATTTGTGAAGTTTTCTGCTATTATGTTATTGAATATATTTTGTATGCCTTTAGTGTGTACCTTTTCTCCTTCTTCAATGTCCATGGTTCATGAATTTAATCTGTTAATGGTGTAATGTCTTAAGTGTATTCTTCATACTTTTGATTTTTTTCTTTATTGATATCTGAAGGTTCTAATTCATCTACCTTGTCTTTAAGCCCTGATATTTATCTTCCACTTGGTTCAGTATATTGGTGAGGCATTCCACTGAGATTTTTTTATTGGACTTATTGAGGTTTACACTTCTAAACTTTTAATCTGTTTTTTTCTGTATTCCTATGTCTTCAGTGAATTTCTCTTTCATATCCTCTATTTTCTTTCTTATTTCATTCAGCTGTTTATTGGTATTCGCTTTGAATTGATTCTTCTCATCTTTGATTTTATTGAGCATTCTTAAAATCAGTCTTCTGAATTCTTTGGGATTTTGTCCACTTCTTCATTGGAATCCATTAGTGTGGAATTGCTAAGTTTTGGTGGAGACATGTTGCATTTTTTATCATGTTTCCTGTCTTTCTTCATTAGGGCTTGGACATCTCTACAAATGTTAGTTGGATGTATTAATCTTCTGTATTTTCTTAGTTGGAGGATTTTCAGGGTTTAAGTGGGACTATCATGGGGCTGGGTTGAGGTACAAATTTTGTACACTTGCCTATGCATATATATCAGTAACTAGAGATTCACTTAATGTGCATAAGTCTACAGGCCTAATCTCCAGCATCACTCTGAGAACAGAGGTAAATCTGAATGGCTGCTGTTCAGGTATTCTGGTTTATTGTTCTAAACTTCCAGTGATAGGTCCTTGGGAATTGTCTGCTATCTTCTTCCCTCTCTTTGTACTAAATTGAATGCATAAGAGAAAATGCATGCTACTTTTCTTTCGGAATCTGGCTTATTTTGCTTAACATGGTGAGCTCCAGTTCCATCTGTTTTCCTGAAAATTACATAATTTCATTCCTCTTTATGGCTGAATAAAATTTCATCATATATACATATGTATATATGACACTGTCTTTATCCATTCATCCATTGACGGGCACCTAGCTGATTCTATACCATGGTCATTGTGAATTGTGGCACAATATAAATGGGTATAAATAAGTATCTCTATATTACTCTCACTTTGATTCTTTAGCATATATACCCAGAAGTCCATAGCTGGGTCAATGGTAGTACTTATTTTTAATTTTTTTTGGAAATTCCATACTGACTTCTATAGTGGCTAGACAAATTTACATTCCCATCAATAATATATAATGGTTCCTGCCTGGCATTTGTTGCTTTTTACTTTCTTGATGACTTAATAATAGCCATTCTGGCTGGGGTAAGATGAAATCTCAGTGCAGTTTTGATCTGCATTTCCCTGATTGCTAAAGATGTTAAACATTTTACTTTATTTATTGTTTATATGTACTTCTTCATTTGAAAAATGTTTGTTTAGTTCATTTGCCAACTAATTGGTTAGATTATTTACTCTTTGGGTGTTTAATTTTTAATTTCTTTATATATTCTCGATATTAGTCCTCTCTTAGATGGAATAGCTGGTAAAGATTTTTTTTTCCTATTCTTTAGGTTGTCTCTTAACTCCATTAATTATTTCCTTTGCTATGTATAAGCTTTCTAATTTGATGTAATCTTGTTTGTTAATTCTTGCTATTGTTTCCTTAGTTATTGGAGTCCTATTCAGAAAGTTCTTGCCTTTACTTATATCTTAAAGTGTTTTCCCTATGCTTTCTTCTGTTAGTTTTAAAGCCTCACATCTTACACTAAGGTCTGTGATCTATTTTGAGCTGACTTTTGTACAGGTTGCGAGATATGGATCTATTTTCATTTTTCCACATGTAGATATCATGTTTTCCCAGAACTATTTGAAGAGGCTGTCCTTACTTCAACATATGTTTTGGGTACCTTTGTCAAAAAATTAAGTGGCTTTAGCTGTGTGGACATATTTCTGCATCTTCTATTCCATTGGTTTATATGTGTTTTTGTGCCATTACCATGCTATTATTATTACTATAGCTTTGGTAGTTTAGTTTGAAGTCAGATGTTGTGATATCTCCAACATTGCCCCTTTAGTCAGAATTGTTTTGCCTTCATGATTCTTCTTGAATTTTAGGATTATTTTCCATTTCTGTGAAGGATGTCATTGGAATTTTGATGAGTATTGCACTGAATCTGTAGATCATTTTTGGTAATATGATCTTTTAAACTATTAACTCAATCTGTGAACATGAGAGGCCTTCCATCTTCTAATGTCATCTTCAATTTCTTTATTTACTATTTTATAATATTCATTGAAAAGATTTTCAACCTTTTTGGTTAAGTTCACTAGTCAGACTAAGTTAAGTGCACTAGTCAGACTTTCTCATCAGTATGATAAATACCCTACATAAACCACTTAAGGGGGAAAAGGTTTATTTTGGCTCAAGCATTCAGAGATTTCAGTCTATAGTCCTAGGCTCCATTGATTCTTGGCCTATGATGAGGCCAACATCATGGCAGAAAGGCAGTGAGGGCAGATTTACTAAACTCATGGTAGACAGAAAGCAGAGAAAGAAGGTGTCTGTACTCCATCATGGGCTTTCTCATTCTTCCCTCTTCATTCCTTCAGGGCCCCAGGCACTCACATTCAGGATGAGTCTCCTCCCCCGATTTGAAGTTAATCCTATCTGGAACAATCACACAGACACACCGAAAGGTATGCTTTACTGATCTCACAGGCACTTTTTAATCCAACCAAGTTAACAATCAAGATTAATCATCATGGTAAGTGTCCATGGACTTCCTCATTCAATTTTCCTTGACTTCTTAAATCTATATGCAACAGAATGTATTATGAGATTATATATGCTTTATGCTGGCTGTTTTTCTATTAATCATAGTTCCTTCCTAGAGAGAAAAAAAAACCTAGATATTCTTATACCACCTCTTCATCAATCAAACTAATACTATAGCTATTTACTGAGTCCCTACCCTGTGCTGTGGTAAGAAATAGGAGTGAGCAGGAGGATGTAGTGATGAATCAGACACATTCCCTATCCTATGGTACATGAAAGGTGACAGATAGGGATATCACTTAAAAACAAGGCAGGCCATGAGCACTGCTACAAGAAAAGCACAAATGAAAATATTCTGGAATTAGTCTAGCCTTTTCTTTTTTTCTCTCTCTCTTTTTCTGTGTTTTCTTCTGTCTTTTTGGTAGGGAAAGAGTTTCTGTATTATCTAATATTCTATGGTTTCAGGAAGTGGCATTTAGTCTGGACCTTGATGGATGTGCCAGGTTCTGATAGATGGAGATGGGAGAAGGGACATTCTAGGCAGAGGAAAATGAGCCAAGTGATGAATATATTTCACAACAAAATGTATGCTTTCAGCATCTGAATTAGGCAGGTTAGGAAAACGGGACTTGGCCAAATTATGAAAGCCATTGAAAACCACACTATGGAGTTGGAATTTCATTCTTCAGACAATAGAGTATCATAATATGTTTCTGAATAGGGCAGTGATATGATTTGTTGAGATGTCTGATGGCAAAATGAAGGATGGATTTTTAAGAGTGATGCTGGAGACAAGGAGATCAGTGAGGAAGGAAGCAATTCCTACCTTCTAAGGGAGAAATGAGAAGAAGATAATGTTCGCTGTAACAGGGGAAGAAATTGTAAAGGAGTCATACGATCTTTGGGAAGTGGGCACTAGAAGTTTTGGAGACTGATAAACTTGAAGGAATAGTTCAAATTCCAGGTTTTTCTGAGAGCTGATGGAGATGTCTTCAGATTAGAATAGTGAAAAGACCATTCATTCGGGAATATAAATTTAAGTACCACCTGGCAACTAGTACTACTTAATACTTCCTGAGAGAGCTCCAAGACTGCAGAGTTGAATGTGAAGTGATGACCACTTTGTGCCATGGAGGAGTAATCAATTAGATAGAGTTTTGCCCCTTTCTGAAGCAACTTAAAATTTGGGAGAGATATGTTTACAAAGCAATTTTACAACTGAAGAATATAGCTATCTTCCCTGTAACCCAAAGCCTAGCAGGGAAACTGTAATATGAAAGTGCCTGACAAACAGTTGCTGAAGTGAATAAAACCAGGTATTAGTGTATAATGTTCAGTATTGGCTCATGAAAATTACAGGTCAGCAGACTAAAGAAGTCAGATAAAACTTTCTGGAAGAGGTAAGATTTTAAAAGACTGAAAGAACATACAATTCAGAGAGTGTTGTTGAAGGGGAGAAAAGATGGGACAGAGTTGGAAATAACAGGATAAAAAGGGCTTGGTATGAGACAAGACTAAGATTAGGTGTGTAAATCTAGAAAGATGCTATGTCCTGCTGGAATAGGCATTGAGTTTGGGTTACGGAGCAGAATGTTGTTGGAAATATACTGTTAGATACAAAGAGTACTGTTATATGGCAAAGAGTATTTCATTATTTCAATCACTCACCCATCCATCAATAAGTAATGAACACCCACTGTACATTAAGCATTGTAGTAGATATTAAGAAACTAATATGAGTGAACTAGAATGAACAGGCAAACAGAAGGGAGGGAGAATATCTTCTCATGAAGATGAATTAAATCCGTATGTTTTAGAGTCCTCCTACTGCCTATTTGTCGCTTAGATAGACTGATGGGTTAGCTTTAAGCCCCTCCCCTGGTCTCAGTAATTCCTTACTGAAATTAGGGAGCATGAATCTATACAGAACCTGTTCCTCCTGTGGGCTTGCCAAAACACCTGAGAATTCTGGCAAAGCTTGTTGAGGGGTGTAGAGAAATTTATGATGAGGACCAGGAGCATGGCAACATCTATTTTCAGTTACCATCAAGTTTTAATTGAGTACCTGCTGCTTATCTAGTCCTGGAAAAGGATCATGGTGGACTTGCTGGTGAGGGCAAGTGGCAGCAGTCTATCTCTTTCTCTATATCTTTATGGGGAATTAAAGATCTACATAGATGAAACAGTTACTAGCAATACTAGACAGCAAAAGATTGAGAGCTGTGTGAGTAGTACAGACTTTAAGAACAGTAGATATTCAGAAGAGAGAGAGATATCAGTATAGAGTGGACCCAATTGGAATGATAATCTAGAGAAGATGAGACTTGAAATGACCCATGAAGGCAAGGGAAAGTTTTGAGATTGGTAGAGGTAAAGATGGATGAGGGAAGCTGAGCCAAATCCAGATGGTGGAGTGATGATATGAGGAAAGAAAATGAAATTATGAAGGTGATATGGTGAAATTATGTTGAATACCACTACGAATGAAGTAAGAACCACAAATTATTTCAGTTTCAGAAAAGCTTTGAATGCCAAGTTAAAAATTAGATTTTCATCCAAAGCAATGGAGTGTTTTGATTACTGACTTCCAGCTATGTATCGGACACCATGCTAGCCTGACTACAACTCTTAGATATTTTCCTTTTTTCAGGTTATTTCAATGTCCCCTAGGGTATTCGACCTTCTTGTTTTATGCAAGACTCAGAGAAGTCTTGAGACATGAGACATTGAGTGCTAAAACGGGGAAAGTCTCAGGCAAAATAAAACAAATTGGTCATCTTGTTATTCCCTTTGTCTATGTTCCCACTTTAGTTTTCATTTCTAGCCTCGTGCTGTAAATTTTCTCTCTGCTCTTTCTATTTCCCAAATATATCCTGCCCATAATCTTTGTACCTTCAACTTATTTCTTCACTCTGTGCCAAATGGCATTTTCCTGTTATGAGGCTCCGCCCAGGAAGTGTTTTAAGAGTTGGACTATAATAACTTTCTTAATGTAAATGGTGACTTAAGGAAAAACAGAAAAGAAACAAGAACCCTCCAGAATGAGAAACTGAACTTCAGGAAGAACCTATATTTCAGCATTGTCTCAGGAAGTAGTAACAGCCCTCAAGGGATCATTTGAGTAACCTCAAGAGATGACAAAGGATGAAACTTCTGTATGTCACCTTCCCAATGTCAATTTCAAACTGGTTCCTCTTAGTGTGTCTTAGTAACAATTAGATGTTATTTGAAGAGTATCATTAACATTGTTTGTTTGATGTTTACATACATACATATAGGAGGTACCCAAAACATATACACATTGGGGTGCCAAAAATGCATACACAATGTAAGAGTTGTTATCTGTGTATTACTTTCCCAAGTTGAATTGAATTATGGTAGCAATGTGTAGTATGACTTTTGTATAAAAGGTGGTATTAATCAAATGAATGCTAGAGCCATCATGGAAAAAGCAGGACAGTCAAGGAAAATGGTGGAAGGATGCTTGTCATTTGAGGAATGCCAGACTGTTTTGAATTGGTCTTTGAAATTTTAGAACATTGTTGGAAGTACAGTGACAATGGAGGTGTAAGTATGCAACAGAACCTCTAAATATGCCTAATAATTGCAGGCATTTGTGATAAGTTTGAGACTTATGGTACTGTGCATCATATGCCCAAAGGAAGATCAGGGAGGCTTCTTATGGCAATAAGTCCTGCTTCTTCAGCTTTGGTAACAACTTTGATCACCTCTGAACTGAAGAAGTCAAACATGACTTCTATTCATCTTTTGTTATCAGCATATATTGAGTATTACAATTTTAATACAGTTTTTCTTTCTAAAATTGTGTATGCATTTTTCAGTACCCTCTGTATATGATATGCCAAATACCTATCTTCACACTGACATATTTATTTTTAATATGAAAGTGAACTGATTAATCTTAACATTCCCAGAAGCCTTCCTTCATCAGAAATTAACAGAAGACTATCTGACAAAGCAGCCATTAAGGCATATTAATGAAATGAATTTGATAACATTTGTTTTTAGTGAGCATCTCTCTGTAAAGAAGGATGTAAAGAGGGCAGAGCCTTTCTGGTTTGTCCTTTCAAACCCAGTGGGAAGGAGGGTAGAAAAGGTAATTTACTTTATTTTCCCAGCCTGGGAGAAAGAGGCATTGGAAGCTGGCTCATGCATGTTAAGTAAAAACCAATTTCATTATCAAGAGCATGCATGTGTTTGATGATTCAAGGAGGTGGAAAGGCCAGACAATTGACAAAAGAAGAACATGGACTTTTGAGTGTGTGCATGAGAGGGCAGGACTATAAAAATGTAATTTTGTTGAGGAAACTCTGGATTCAGAAAAGAGACTAGCTGCAGCCCAGACCTATCCTAGGATTTCTGTGGAACAGATTAGTTCCTTCTTCCCCTAGGGTTTTTGGTTGGAGTACTTAGGAAAATCCCACTTAGGCCAAGAGGATGGAGCCAAAGAGGACCAGATAGAAAACAGACTTTGTGGTAAGTCAGTAAGAACATCCTTACAGTGAGGAAGGACTTGAATTCCAGGGCCACAGAGGGGTTAATTCAGCAGTCTTTTTTGTTTATTATTATTACTACTACTACTACTACTACTACTACTACTACTACTACTACTACTACTACTACTATTACTTTGCATACAATATAATGAGTTTCATGATGGGATTTTCATACAGTTGCATCATGTGCTTTGCACTTGTTCACTCCTTTATTTTCTTTTTAAAAATTCTTTCATCTGTTGATGAATATCTTGGCTTGTTCCACATCCTTACAGTTGTGAACAATGCCACAATGAACATGGATGTGCAGTTTTATCTTTGGTATGATGACTTAGACTCCTGTGAGTATATACCCAGGAGTAGTATAGCTGGATCTTTTAGTTTTCTGAGTAACCTTCATAGTGATTTCCATAATGGCTGTAATAATTTATAGTAACACCAGCAGTGTAAAAGTATTCCTTTTTCACTGCATCCTTGCCACTATTTGTTGTTTGTCTTGTTGATGGTAGCCATTCTGATTGGGGTGAGATGAAATCTCACTGTAGTTTTCATTTGCGTTTCCCTAATGGATGTTGTTGTTGTTGTTAGGTGCCGTCGAGTCGGTATCCGACTCATAGCGACCCTCATAGGGTTTTCACTGGCTGACTGTTTCGGGATTGCCTTGAGAGTGGATTGCCAGGTCCTTCTCCCTTTTGCGGTGACTAGGAATTGAACTCAGGACCTCAGAGACTGCAGCACAGCACTCTACCAACTGAGCTAAATCCCAGCCCCCCTAATGGATGAGGATTTTGAATATTTTTCCATATATTTATTGGATGTTTGTATTTCTTCTTTTGAGAATGGTCTTTTCAGTTCCCTTGCCCACTTACTGATTGGAATATTTGGGGTTTTGGTATTCATTTTTTTGAGTTCTTTATATATTCTAGATATTAATTTTCTCTCAAGTGTATAGTAGACAAAAATTTTCTCCCATTCTGTGGGCTCTCCGTTTACTATTATTGATTATTTCCTTTGCTGTGAAGAACTTTTTAATTTCATGTAGTCCCATTTGTCAATTCTTGGTACTATTTCCTGGGGTAATGGAGTTCTTTTAGGAAAGTACTTGCCAATGTCTATGCATTGAAGTATGTTCCCTGTGTTTTCTTCTAGTCATTTCAAAGTTTGTGGTTTTACATTAAGATCTTGATTCATTTTGAATTAATTTTAGAGGATGAGATATATGGATCTACTTTCTTCTATATGTGGATATCCAGTTTTCCCAGCACCGTCTGTTGAAAAGACTATCTTTCTCTAATATATGTTTTTGGCACCTTTGTCAAAGATCAGATGGCTGTAGCTGTGTAGGTTTATTTCTGTATCTTCTATTCTATTCCATTCATCTTCCTGTTTTTGTGTTAATATTAAGCTGTGTTTGTTACTATGGCCCAGTAATATAATTTGAAATTAGGGACTGTGATGCCTCCTGTATTGCTCTTTCTGCTTAAGATTTCTCTGACTTCTTAGAGGGCTATGTGATTCTCTATGAATTTTATGATTTTTTAAAAATTTCTGCGAAGTATATCATTGGAATTTTGATAGGAGTTGCATTCAATCTGTACATCACTTCAGCAGAATAGCCATTTTCATTATATTAATTGTTGCATTCCATGAGCAAGTGAGGTCTTTCCACCTTCAATAGTCTTTTTCATTTTCTTTCTTTATTGTTTTGAAGCTTTCATTGTAGAGGTCTTTAATTCCTTGATTAAATTCATTCCTACATATTATATTTTTGAGGCTATTTTGAGTGAGATTGTTTTGATATCTTATCATGCTCATTATTAGCGTATGAGAATTCTACTGATTTTTGAATATTGATTTTGTATTGTACTACTTTCTTGAAGGTACTTATCATATGTAACAGTTTTGGGGTAGAGTATTTAGGGTTTTTTAGGTATAGGATCATCTCATCTGTGAATAGGAATATTTTGACTTCTTTGTTCCCTACTTGCATCCCTTTTATTTCTTTTTCTTGCCTTGTTGTTCTGGCTAGACCTTCAATAACTATACAGAATAAGAGTGGAGAGTAGACACCCTTGTCTTATTCTTGGTTTTGAGGGAATGATTTCAGTTTCTCCCCATTTAGTACAATGTTGACTATAGGTTTGAGATATATAGCCTTCATGGTGTTTAGGTATGTTGTTTCCATTTCCAGTTCATTCAGGACTTTTTAAATTTTTTTGGCAGTACTGGGTGTTGAACCCAGGGCCTTGAGCTTGCATACTTTGCAAGTGCTGTACCACTGAGCTGCACCCTCAGCCCACTTTTTTTTAATCTATTTTACTTTTTTTTTTTGAGACAGGGACTCACGAAATTATGCAGACTGCCTCTGGTCTTGAACTTGCAATCCTCCTGGCTTCACCTCCTGAGTTGCTGGGATTACAGGCGTGCGCCACCATGCCCAGCTCCTTCAGGACTTTTATCATGAAGAGATGTTAAATTTTGTCAAAGGCTTTTCCTGCATCTGTTGAAATGATGATATGTTTTCTGTCTCTAAGTCTATTGATGTGTTGTATTACATTTATTGATTTGTGTATGTTGAGCCACCCTTGTGTATGTGGAATGAAACCACTTGATTGTAGTGTATGGTCTTTCATTGAGTGTGTTGCTACTTTTGATTTGCAGATCTTTTATTGAGAATTTTTGTGTCTATGTTCATCAGAGAAATTGGCTATTATTTTCTTTTTTTGTTGTATCCCTATCTAGTGTTGGTATCAGGGTGATATTGGCATCATAGAATGAGTTTGGATGTAGTCTTTTCTATTTTATGGAATAGTTTGAGGAGGATAGGTATTAATTCTTTAATAGTTTGATAGTATTTGGTTGTGAAGCCAGGCATGGTGGTGTATCCCTGTAATCCCAGTGACTTGAGAGGCAGAGGCAGGAGGATCACAAGTTTGAGACCAGAGGCAGTCTGCATAACTTAGCAAGACCATGGCTCAAAAAAACAAGTTTAAAAAAATGGGATGGATATGCAGCTCAGTGGTCCAGCACTTGCAAATCATGCAAGCACAAGGCTCTGGGTTCAACCTGAAGTACCACACACACACACACACACACACACAAAAGAATTTTGTTGTGAATCCTTTAGGATCTGGAGTTTTCTTCTTTTTTTTGCAGGTTCTTTGTTACTGACTCAATTTCATAATTTTTTGTGAGTCTACTTAAATTATTTATATCCTGTTGATTTAATTTTGATAGGTCACATGCATTAAGGAATTTATCTGTTTCTTCTGTATTTTCCTTTTATGGGGGGTACAAGTTCTTGAAGTAAACCCTGATGATCCTTTGCATTTCATTAGTGTCATCTCTAATTTTATTAATTTCAGGCTTCTATTTCTTTTGGTTAGTTTGCCTATGTTTTTTCTATTTTGTTTATTTTTCAAAGAACCTACTCTTTTATTGATTCTTTGTACTGTTCTTTTAGCTTCAATTTAATTGATGTCTGCTTTGATCTTAATAATTTCTTTTTGTGTGCTATTTGGGTGTTGGTTTATTGTTGTCTTTCTAATGCCTTAAGGTGTATCAATGTCTGAATCTGGACCACCCTGGCATCTGATCCCATCAGATCTCAGAAACTAAGTAGAGTCAGGCCTGGTTAGTACTTGCATGGGAGACTGCCTCGGAACTCTAGGTGCTGAAGGCTTGAGAGAAAAACCTGGCAACCCAGCCCCCCAAAATAATGTTGTTGTTGTTGTTGTTAGGTGCCATTGAATCTGGTCTGACTCATAGTGACCCTCATATGGTTTTCTTTTCTCTTTTCTTTTCTTTTCTTTCTTTCTTTCCTTCCTTTTTCTCCCCCCAGTACTAGAGATTGAACCCAGGGCCTCTCCCTTCCATGCTTTGCAAGTGCTGGACCACTTAGCTCATCATCAGTCCATTTTTCTACATTTTGGGACAAGGTCTTGCTAAATTATGCAGATTGCCTCTGGTCTCGAATTTGCAATTCTCCTGCCTCAGCCTCCCAAGTCACTGGGATCCTCATATGGTTTTCAATGGATGATTGCTTCAAGAGTGGGTTGCCACATCCTTCTCCCACTTTTGCAGTGCTGGGGATTGAAACTGGGTCCTCAGAGAGTGCAGAGCAGCACTCTAACAACTGAGCTAACCCTTACCCCCCCAAAAAACAATAAGCCATTTAAAACCTTATGAATAGCAGAGAAGCTATGAATAGCAGAGAAGTGCCCAGCATAGTATAGTGTAGGGTAGTTATTCATCTGTTGTACACAGGGCAGCCATGAGTCAGACCCACCTTCATGGCACTTAGCAACAACAAGGTGTATTATTAAGTTATTTGTTGATCTTTCTCTGACTTTTTATGTAAGCATTCATAACTATAAATTTCCCTTGTAGAACTGCCCTTGTTGTTTCCCAAAAGTTCTAGTTGGTTGTATTTTAATTTTGATTAGACTCCATGATTTTAAAAATTTCTTTCTTGATTTATTTATGATTCACTGATCA
Organism: Pedetes capensis; assembly: GCA_007922755.1. Classification (NCBI taxonomy): domain Eukaryota; kingdom Metazoa; phylum Chordata; class Mammalia; order Rodentia; family Pedetidae; genus Pedetes; species Pedetes capensis. Next base: position 13,253 of record VMDO01033192.1, read on the forward strand.
CTCAAAAGTATGTTATTCAATCTCCATGAATTTGCAACTTCTTTTGTAGTTTCTCTTGCTATTGGTTTCTAGTTGTATTCAATTTTGATCTGATAAGATATAAGGAATGACTTCAATTTTTTGCATATATTAAGGCTAGTTTTGTGAGCTAAAATGTCTATTTTAGACAAAGTTTCATGTCATGGTCAGATGAATATGTATTCCACATCTGTTGGTTGAAATCTTCTGTGGATGTCTATTAAGTCCCATTGGTTTATGATGTTTTTTAACTATAGTGTTTAACTATAGGGTTTCTTTGTTTTGTTGTGGTTTTGTTACGATGATCTATTATTAAGAATGGAGTATTCAAGTCACCTATCATTATTGTATCTGGACCTATCTATTCTTTGTGGAAATTAATATTTCTGCTATGAATGTATGTGCATCATTGTTTTGTTCATAAATATTTATAATCTTTATGTCTTTATTCGTTGTTCCTTCTATTAATATGTAGTGACCTTCTTTGTTTCTTCTAATTAATCTTGATATGAAGTGAACATTATCAAATATCAGGATATCAATCCTGCTTTTTTTTTCTTGCTTCCCCATGCTTTGCAAATCATTTCCCATCCTTTCATTTTCAGTTTGGGTGTGTCTTTTCAAGTGAGATGTGTCTCTTAAAGACAGAAAATATTTGGATTTTCTTTCTTAACTCAACTTAATAATCTAGTGCTTTTTTTTCTTTTTGCATTACTGGGGGTTGAACCTAGGGCTTTGTGCTTGCATGATGTACAAGTGCTGGACCACTGAGCTGCACCCCCAGCCCATTTTTTGTTTACTTTCTTTTTTCTTTTTTGAGACAGGGTCTAGCCAAATTTCACAAACTCACTCTGGTCTCGAACTTGCAATCCTTCTGCCTCCGCTTCCTGAGCCATTGGGATTACAGACATGCACTACCCTACCCTGATGAGTAATCTATTTCTTTTCAATGCTGTGTTAATACCATTTATATTTAGGGTTATTGTTGAGAGGAAGTTTGTATTTTGTGTAATTTTGTTGGTTGTTTTTCTGGTTGGTCTGAGTGTTCATTGTTCTCTACTTTCTTCCCTGTTCATATTAGGAGTTTGTTGGTTTCCTAAGATATCCTTGTTTCTTTATTAGCTTTCATTTGTTCATGTGTTCCTTTCATGGCATTTATTCATTTGCACATTCTCTAAGTTGGGTTTGTCTTTCTTCCTATGTCCATAGGATTCTTTAAGCATCTTCTGCAATGCAGGTTTGATAGTCATGAATTGTTTAGGTTTGTATTTATCTTGGAAGTTTTTTATCTTGCCATATATTTTAGAGGGTAACTTTACTGAACATAGTGGTCTTGGTTTGCAGTTATTTGCTTTTGGGGCTTCTCATGTATCATCCCATGCTTTCCTGACCTCTATGGTTGCTGAGGAGAGGTCTAATGTTATTCTGGTGGGTTTTCCTTTGTAAGTGAGCTGGTGTTTTCTTGCAGTCTTTAAAATTGTTTCTTTTAGTTTTAGTATTCCAACTGTAATGTGACATGGACAGGATCTTTCCTGGTCATGTTTATTTGGGGTTCTGGATGTCTCTTTTGTTTGGGTGTCTATTTCTTTCCCTGTATTTGGAAAGTTTTCTGCTATTATTTCATTGAGTAGATTTCTTATGTTTTTAATTTTAATTTCAGCTCCTTCTTCTATACCATGGATTCTTAAGTTATGTCTCTTTATCCTGTCCCATTGTTCTTGGAAATTTCTTGTATTTCTGTATTGAGTTTAGCACATCTGTAAAGATAGTTGTCTCTTCTTGTTTTGTTTGAAGATCTTTGTGTTTGCAGATCTTCTTTTATTGAAATCTTAATCTCCAGTATCACTCAAAGAGGACAAAACAATGTTGTTGTAATAACAACTGTGACCAAAATCAGATTTATTATTATAATTAAACTGAAGCCAGCTAATACTTAAGAAAATGCATTAGGGAAGGAAATGGTAGGTATAGTGTAGAGTAAGTTTCGTGGATAGACATTATTGTGCTAAAGATATCAATAGTAGAAGGATGGAAATAAAGAGAGGAAATAAAGAGAGGAAGAAGAGAAAGGATACCATTGGATAGGAGAAAGGGAAAAGAGCAAGGAGAAAAGAGAAAGTTAGAGAATGGGTAAGAAAAAAGCAGATGAAAACATAAATTTGCTTATAGACTTGTGGATGAGAGATTGGATTATCCCCTTTATTTGCCAGAGTTAGAGCCAGTGTGTGAGTGCACTTATTTTGTTTTTATCTGTTCCAAAATCTCTTTTGCCGCATGAATTTTATTGTGTTAATACCTTTATTGTATCCTCTGTTGCATTCTCTATTTTATCCTGGGGTGTGAGCTTCTCCTTTGTTACTGAGAATTTTCCTTTACAGCATTGCAAGAAGACTGCTTTTAAACTGCCATTGTGATTTCTCCAATTCAACAGTCTTGAAGTAATAAAGAAAAGGTCTGTTTATCTCTTGCTAAACACAGTAGTGTCCATACCATGGAGTCATCTCTTCATATTTTAGTTCTCCCTCGAGTCACATCCGGATGTGGATGCAAATTTCATGTGCTGTGTGATCCTGGACTAGTCAATTAACTGCTCTGGGCCTCTCTTTTCCTCTCTTCTAAAATGAAAGAAATTATCTCTTCCTGCTTCACCAGGCTGTATGGAATTCAACTTAGAATAAAAATAATAAACATAATAAGGGAGGATAACAAGGGGGTGAATAAGATCAAGGTATACAACACAATTGTATGAAAATGCCATCATAAAAATAAAATTTAAAAATCATTTAAAGATAATAAATGTGAAAACCTTAGTAAATGAAATAGGACATATTTAAACACCATTATTTCCCCTATGGAAAAATACTACGAGGATTGGGTCACCACAGCACCCCACACTGTAGCACCTAGCATAGTGCCATACACATTTTGCCATTACATAACTGAATGAGGAAGCTGCTAAACTGGATGTGACTAGCATCTATTAATACCTGTGTCTTAATCATAATTCTACAATTTTAGTCTGATGGGGATCCCCAAATCCCTCAATTCAGCCTACTCATACTCTATTCAAAAGTCTCCATAATTTTAACTTCCAACTTCTGCTTCAATATTTGCATAGCACTTCATAGCATATGTAAATAAGTTGGGTTATGTGTCATCTTGCACTGAAAAAAAAGTGAACAGATTTTCTCTGAAAAATAGAAAACAAACAAAACAGAACTACTCTCTACAAATCCGTTCAGACCAATATGCTGAAGAGTGCAGAATTGCGTTTGTCAGAGTCTCTGGATAGGATCTCATTTGTATAATAAGGTTGATGTTTCCTTCTGCCTGTTTGAATGTAGTAAAGGCCACATGGTTGTGTCTCCAACAGTTAGGAGGGACCAAATGGCTTTGAGATTAGAAAACTGTACGAGCTAAGGAATTTAGGGTTCAATTCAAGTAAAAATCAAACTGAAAAGGGATGAGCAAAACAAAAATTAAAGATAACTGGAAATTCCTCTTCTAATCTAGAGGTAAGTGCAAGACCTTCGGAGGAAAATGAAGAGCTCTTGGCTATCCACGGAAAGTTAGCTCAGCCAAACCAAAACACCATAAAGTTTAACATACAGAGAGCAGATTTCTTGGGGGATGAGGCAGAGGATGGTGCATGGATACATTCTAAGCTAGGGGCGCTTGCTCCAACCTTTCCTCTTCCATATATACAAATTGAGAGCATGATTTTAGTATTACTCATTCATAAAGGAAGCTGCAGAGCACAGGGGACCAAGATGGGGACTTCATTCCTCTGTTTACAGACACTGGAAGACTCTTCCAAACTTGTCATGATTGCATAGTCTGTTGGAGATTTGTCTGAGGGAAGTTCAAGTTGAATGTTCTCTTTGGAAGAGAACCAAGAGCTCCTGGTATGTTTAATGTGTTTTCATGCATTCAAATTCATTCAATAAGAATTCACTCAATACTAATTTTGGATAAGATATTGTGCTATACACGAGTCCAGCTTGGTAGAGTCTGAATTATAGAGTACTGAAAAAAATGTTGGTGTATTTCTTATACTCAGTATCTAAAAACTGCTAAACATAAATTCCCTTAGGAAATCTTACCAAATAAGTGGGTAAGAATGGGTTGAAATTAGTATACCAATTGCTTGTAACTGAGTTCTTCCAAAATGTTTGAAAATAATTCTCTTTAGTCCTTTAATTATCTCCTTGCAATTTGTTTTACACTATCACTCTTTTAAGCAACCACTTTAATACAAGATAGAGAAAAAGTATCAGCCTAGTCCCCTTGTGAAATATCACTCAGGCTAGATGAATGAGATATGAATTAATGACATTTTGCCATGCAGACAACAAGTCAACTGGAGATTGTGCTAGTAAAGGAGAGAAATGACCTAAAATGACAATAAATCTTTGTTTTCTTTTTCTTTTTCTTTGGTTTAAGAGTGTGTTCTATGACTTAGAAAAAGAGATTTACTTGCTTAATTCTGTTTGCTTCTTCAAACTCAGATTGATGGAAGATTGTAGCATAGGCATTGAAGTGTAGAGAAGTGACAAAGTGACTTCACTCTGAATAATTGTCAAAACAAATGATTCATGTGAGTAAATGAGTGTGTTAATAATTGTAACACTTCATGAAATACTCCTTTCAATATTATAAACCTCCATTCTTAGTTCCCAAAATCTACATGCAGGAAAGAGGTATCATTTCTGCTAATTGCATATTCACCTCCCCTGTTGTTTTTATCTAGAATTACAGAGTGCATGACCTATAGGAATAGACCAAGCAGGGCTCAAATACCAGGTCCTCTACTTCAAATATCACCTAGATAAATTACTTTAACCACTCAGAGCTTCCATTTCTTCATCTGGAAAATGGGATCAACATTTCCCTCAGTGAATTACAGAGAGGGTCAAATGAAGTAATGTATAAATA
>VMDO01033193.1:0-18205 GCA_007922755.1 Pedetes capensis
AAAAGCTCTTGTCTTTGTGGGACTGGCTTATTTCATTTCACAAAATGATCTCCAGTTCCATCCATTTTTTTCCTGTTAATGACGGAATGTCATCCTCCTTTGTGGCTGCATAATACTCCATTGTGTACATATACCACGCTTTCTTTATCCATTCATCCACTGATGGCCACCTAGGCTGATTACATAATTTGACTATTGTGAATAGCGCTGCAATCAACATGGGCATGCAGGTATCTCAATAGAGAGCTGACTTTTATTCTTTTTGATCTGTACACAGAAGTGGTATGGCTGGATCATATGGTTGTTGTTGTTAGGTGCCATCAAGTCAGGTCCAACTCATGGCGACACTATGTACAACAGAACGAAATACTACCCAATACTGTGCCGTGCCCAGCACTATATTTGACAATGCTTCTCTGCTATTCATAGAGTTTTCAAAGGTTGATTGTTTCAGGAGTAGGCTGCCAGGTCCTTCTCCCTACTCTATCTTAGTCTGATACCTATCCATCATGGGCGGCCCTGCTAGTATCTGAGATACCAGTGGAATAGCTTTCAGCATCATAGCAACATGCATTCCCCCATCCCCAGCATGACAAGCTGACAGACACATGGAGGATAACCATGGTAGTTGTGATTAAGACCATCAGAGATGATTGTGTTTTATTTGCTAAGTAATCCACAGATTTATACTATTATTCAAAATGTAGCAGTACAATTCTCTCATTATTTTTAACCCAACTGGAAAATCCATTGTCTCAGGTTGCTGATAGTTACAAGTATTTTTGAGACAGGGCCTTGCTAAATTGCACAGGGTACCTCTGGCCTCAAAGTTATGACCCTCCTGCTTCAGCTCCAGGTTGATGGGATTATAGGTATGAGCCACAGTGCCCAACTGCGTATTTTTTAAAATCCAATAAGAAACTGGAAATAAGAGAGTAGGTCAACTAATATTTTCATTAAGTTACAGTCTTTATGAACTGACCTACCCAACATTCATGTGACATCTACCACATACAAAGGACACAAAGCACTACTAAACATTTAGGACTCTTAAGGGATTTACACATTAGCAGTAGGATAACCCAAATTACTTGCTTTGAATTTGAAGGAAAAACAACACAGACTTCCTTAGTTCCGGCTCACGTGCCACAAACTGGGAAAAGCCCAAAGTCAACTGTGATGTCAGTGAGACACTCGGGTGGCATCCTTCCTCCTCACTCTCACCCTTTCCATACTCCAGATTCAGTTTCTTCAATTAAAAAAGTGCAGGGTGCTCGGCATCTGAGCCTATCCATAAGCCACAAATTAGGGTACATACCTAGGTTTTGGGCTGGGATTTAGCTCAGCTGGTAGAGCGCCGCTCTGCAGTCTCTGAGATCCCGAGCTCGATTCCCAGCACCACAAAAATGGGAGATGGACATGGCAATCCACTCTGAAGCTAATCCTGAAACAATCTGCCATTGAAAACCCTGTAAGGGTCGCTATGAGTCAGACGTGACTTGACGGCACCTAACAACAACCACCACCACCTAGGTTCTAACATGAAGTTGCTTTGTGCTGCAGTAAATTTTAAGTTCAATTGTACAAAGTTATTGTATCTCTGGTTAACCTTTAATCTGAAGACCAAAAGTGAGCAAAATCCTACTGAGATTTCCTGGAACCACTCCCCAGAATCAGACTGGTCAATCAGCTTGAAAATTCAATCCTGGGAAAAGAGGTTCTGTCCTCCATAAACTCCATTAAAAGGCCCCTGAACATGTCTGGATATTGGGGTGGTCTAGAGAAGGGCACAGGCTCTGGAGTTGGACTGTCTGGCTTCAGATCCTGGCTGTACCCTTAGCAGTACTGGTAACTTCTCTGTGACTCAGTTTCCTCATCCATAAATAGAAGATAAGAACAGTGCCTACTTGGTGGGATTAACAGGAGAACAAAATGAGATCACAGTTAAAGAGCTCAGTACAATGCACACCAAGTACATATATGTCTGTTCCTGTATCTGCTGTTTCCACAGGTTACCTAAACCACCACCCAGCTCCTAAATTAAAATGTCAACGTGACAACTACTATTATTTGGTTGGGCCCTAATTATGGAAACACAAACATCCCTATGATGGTATTATCTTCACTTTAGAGTTGAAAAGAAGAAGTTTAGAACATTTCAGAGACTCATCTAAATGTACACAGCAAGTGGTAGATCTATAAAAGCTCTCAGTGCCACACACCTGTAATCCCAGGAATTTGCGAGGCAGAGGCAAGAGGAACACAGGTTTGAGGCCAGAGGCAGCCTGTGTGACTTAGTGAGACCTTGTCTGAAGATAAAAAATAAACAAGGTGCCAGGAGTGTGGCTCCGGGGTAGAGCATGTGCCAAGCTTGTTTGAGGCCATGAGTTCAACCCTCCAGTACTGTAAAAAAAGAGAGGGGGAGGGGAGAGAGAAAACGCTAATCACATTCCAGAAAAGTTTGCATTATGTCACATATCTCCAGAAGTTGAAAAACAATTTAAAATAATATTTCAGTAATATAAAATCACCACTTTTAAATGAAATTATGGATGGTAGTTCTATTTTAAATAGTTTGAGAAGCCTCTACACTGATCCATAGTGGTTGGACTAAGTTCCATTCCTATCAGCAGTGAATAAAAATTCCTTTTTCTGGATAACCTCACAATTATTTGTTGTTTTTTTGTTTTATTGATGATAGCAGTTATTCACAGGGTAAGATTGACTCTCAATGTAGTCTCAAAATATAAATAAATAAAAAATGGGCTGGGGGTACATTTCATTGATAGAGTGCATGCAAAGTTTGTGTGAGGCCTTGCACCCAAGTACCATAAATAAATAAATAAGTAAATAAACAAAAGCAGTGTAGATGAGGGAAAAAACATCAAAGAGACATTTCGTGTCTAGAGTAAAAATAAACAGATTTTTGGAAAATTTGCAATAAGTGTTTCAAAGGTATGGTGACCCATATATTTCTTACCTAGCTTCTCCAGGTGTTAACATATTACATTACCTTGGTACATTTGTCAATAACAACCAAACAATAACATTTCCATTAATATTAAATAAACAACAGGCTTCATTTATAGTTTACCATTTCAAATACCAGGGGCTTATTTATTTATTTATTTGTTTTGTGTGTATGTGTAGTGTTTGAGGGTTGAACACAGGGCCTCACACACACTTTGCAAGTGCTCTACCACTGTGCTGCATCCCCAGTCCATTTTTTATTTTTGAGTTATTTGTTTGAGTTCTATTTTTGAGTTAGGGTCTCACGAAGTTACGCAGACATAGTACCCTGGTGTCTGCTCCTGCCTGATCTCAGAAGCCAAGCAGGGTTGGTGTGGTTAGTTCATGGATGGGATACCACCTAGGAATACCTGGTGCTGCAGGCTAGGAAGAAAGACCTGGCAACCCGCTCCGGAAACAATCCACCACTGAAAACCTCATGAGTACCAGAGAAACACTGACAATAGTGCTGGGCATGGCACAGTGTGAATGGTGCGTGGGCCACTGCCTAGAAGTCCCAGGCCCGCAAGTCCCTGAGTCTGAGGAGAGGGTGGCGCCAGGAGGACGGCCACATTACCCAGCATCTACCGTGTAGGCAGGAGCTGCTACAGGCACCTTCCTGTAAGGTGATGCATTCTTCTACTAAGTATGTCCCAGCCTCAAAAAGCCCACGAAAAAGCTGGGCGCAGTGGTGCAGGCCTGTAATCCCAGCAGCTCAGGAGGTGGAGGCAGGAGGATTGCAAGTTTGAGACCAGATCCTGTCTGTGTAAATTAGCAAGACTCTGTCTCAAAAAGTAAAAAAAAATGGGTGGGGGTACAGCTCAGTGGTCCAGCACTTGCAAAGCATGCAAGCGTGAGGCCGTAGGTTCAATCCCTAGTACCGCAAAAAAAAAAAAAAAAAAAAAAAAAAGAAAGCCTGAGAGAAAACCTGACTGAAAATCTGCCATAGGGCCCAGCAACCAATGATTACTTCTCTTTCAGCCTATCAGAACCATCCATGCACCCGCTTCCCACCTATCCCGATCTGACAAGTCAATCACCTCTTCCCCGCACCCCCCAAGCCCATAAAAGCCTTGCCTCTTCCTCTCCCTGCTGCCGCTCTCTCGTTTGTCAGAAGCATCCTTGGCAGCATCTTGGGGGCAAAGGTGCCCCCACAGTGCTGGTGTTCGACCTTTTTTCTCAAAACCCAGGCTCCTTGACTGGATGAAAGCTTGCTAGTTGTTCAGTCTCTGTGCTTTGCAGCCGCTTTTCTGCCACCTCATGTCCCGCCCACAGGGCAGCCATGAAACCCAGGCGACTTGTCTGAAGCAGCTTCAGCCCTGCTTGGACCTTGGGCTCAGGGGCTGGAGGGTTAGGTGAGCGGTTTCCTCAATTCCTTTTCCTCTCTCCTGAACTTCTACCATGGGTTGTGTTGAAACTGAGGTTTTCTCTCAGCGCTTGCCAGGTGCCCTAGGACCCGGGAACAGCTGACTACTTCCTTTTCCCTGTTCCAGCCTATCAGAAACTTGCGTGTATCTGCTTCCTGCCTATCCTGATGTGCTACGTCACTCTTGCCCCTCCCACCCAGAGCCCATAAATGCCTTGCCCCTTCCTCTCAGCCCTCACCACTCTCCTTTGTTAGAGACACCCCTGGCAGCATCTCTGCAGTAAAGGTCAGCTTGAGTTTACAGGTTTTCGGCCTCTTACCTGACAGTCTGAGGTAACTACATCCAGACCTGGGATATGATTTTATTAAATGCAGGCGGCAAAGAGCAGAACTTCATTCTGGTTCCTGTGCAGTTAATTTGGGTTTTTAAGGGGACAGTGAGGGAATGGGAGTCTGAGCTTGAGAGACTCAGTGAAGTTTGTTAGTGCACAGAGTGAGTCAGTTCGTCTGCGTTTAGGCCAGTGGTGTCTGCGGCAGTTTATAGGGAAGGCTTAAGTCTTCCTGAAGAGACTTGGATACAAAAGCATTTCTTTCTTGATGGTTTACTGATGGTTTGTGTTTCACAGGAGATTGCCAGGTTCTGAGAGAGGCCCTTATGAGTGTAAGAGACATATATACTATTGTAAGCACTTTATACTAAATGCCTAATGAAGGTGAGGCCCAGGACATGAATTCAGGTATTGGGTAGGGCCCAGTAAGTTTTCTTGGTAGCTTCAAGCTTACCACAGGCAGACATTTTAGTGCAGGTAGTAGAGGTTTGGTTAGGGCTAGGTCTAGGGCTGAGGGTTGAGGGATTGAGGCCTAGGGCCCAGTGTTGAGGGGTTGAGGTCTACAGACCAGGGTTGAGGCCCAGGGCACATGGTTGATGCCCAGGTCTCAGTGTTGAGGCCTAGGGTCCAGGGTTGAGGGGTAGAGGCCTAGGGCCCAGTGTTGAGTGGTTGAGGCCTACAGCCCAGAGTTGAGGCCTAGGCCCATGGTTGGTGCCCAAAGCCCAGTGTTGAGGACTATGGCTCAGGGTTGAGGGGTTGAGGCCTAAGGCCCAGGGTTGAGGCCCAGGGCAACTGGTTGATATCCAGGTCCCAGAGCTGAGGCCTAGGGCCCAGTGGTGGGGCCTAGGCCCCAGGGTTGAGGGGTTGAGATCTAGGACCCAGTGTTGAGGGTATGAGGCCTACGGCCCAGGGTTGAGACCCAGGGCCCATGGTTCTTGCCCAGGTTTCACGTTTTTGTTTTTGGTTTTTTTCTCTTTGTGGTACTGGGTGTTGAACCTAGGGGCCCACGCTTGCATGCTTTGCAAGTGCTGGACCACTGAGCTGCGCCCCCAGACCATTTTTTTACTTTTTGAGACAGGGTCTCCCTAAATTATGCAGACTGTGTTTGGTCTTGAACTTGTGATTCTCCTGCCTTGAACTCCCAAGCTGCTGGGATTACAGGCGTCCGCCACCACACCGGGATCCAGGTTCCAGGTTTTGAGGACTAGGGCCCAGTGTTAAGGGGTTGAGGCCTAGGGCCTGTGGTTGGTGCCCAGGGCCCATGGTTGATGCCCAGTTCCCAGTGTTGAGGCCCAGGGCCCAGTGTTGAGGCCTAACCCAGGGTTGAGGGGTTGATGCCCTGGGCCCAGTGTTGAGGAGTAGGGCACAAATTTGAGGGGTTGAGGCTCAGGACCATTGGTTAATGCCCAGGGCCCATGGTTGAGGCCTAGGACCCAGTGTTGAGGGGTTGAGGCCTACAACCCAAGGTTGAGTCCCAGAGCCCATGGTTGAATCACAGGGCCCAGAGTAGAGGCCTGGGACCCAGGATTGAGGGGTTGAGGCCTAGGACCCAGTGTTGAGGGGTTTGTGCCCAGGGCCTGTGGTTGCTGCCCAGGTCCCATTGTTGAGGCCCAGTGTTGAGGGGTTGAGGCCAAGCACCATTGGTTGATGCCCTGGGCTCATGGTTGATTCCCAGAGCCCATGGTTGATGCCCAGTTTCCAGTTTTGAGACCCAGGGCCCAATGTTGAGGCCTAGGGCCCAGTGGTGATGGATGATTCCTGCGGTCTATGGTTGATGCCCAGGGCCCATGGTTGATGTCCAGGTCCCAGTGTTTAGGCCCAGGGCTCAGTGTTGAGGCCTAGGACCCAGGGTTGAGAGGTTGAGGCCCAGGGCCCAGTGTTGGGGCCTAGGACTCACTGTTGTTAGGTTGAGGCCTAGGACCCATTGTTGAGGGGTTAAAGCTCAGGGCCCATGGTTGATGCCCAGGTCCCAGGATTGAGCCTCAGGTCCCAGTGTTGAGGCCGAGGGCCCAGTGTAGAGGCCTAGGACCAAGGGTTCAAGCGTTGAGGCCTAGGGCCCAGTGTTGAGGCATGATACTCAGGACCCTGGTTGTTGCCCAGGTCCCAGTATTGAGACCCAGTGTTAAGGGATTGACCAAGGCCATTGGTTGTTGCCCTGGGCCCATGGATGCATTCCAGGGCCTATGGTTGATGCCCAGGTCCCAGTGTTGAGACCCAGGGCTCAACGTCGAGGTCCAGGACCCAGGGTTGAGCAGTTGAGGCCTAGCAAACCATGTTGAGTGATTGAGGCCCTGGGCCCATGGTTGATTCCCAAGCCCCAGTTTTGAGGCCCAGTGATAGTGTTCACTCCTAGGACCAATGGTTGAGGAGTTGAGGCCTACATCTCAGGGTTGAAGGACGAGGCCTATGGCCCAGTGTTGAGACCCTGGGCCCATGGTTGAGGCCCAGAGCCCACGGTTGATGCCCAGGTTGAAGTATTGAGGCCTAGGGCCCAGTATTGTTGGGTTGATGCATACGGCCCAGGGTTCAGGCCCAGGTCTCATGGTTGATGCTAGGGCCCAGTGTTGAGGGATTGACGCCTAGGGCCCAGTGGTGATGGGTGAGTCCTGCGGTCTATGGTTGATGCCCAGGCCTCATGGATGATATCCAAGTCACAGTGTTTAGGCTCAGGGCTCAGTGTTGAGGCCTAGGACCCGGGGTTGAGGGTTTGAGACCCAGGGCCCATGGTTGATGCCCATGTCCCAGTGTTGATGCCTAGGGCCCAGAGTTGAGGGCTTGACGCCTAGGGCCCAGTGGTGATGGGTGAGCCCTGTGGTCTATGGTTGATGCCCAGGGCCCATGGCTGATGTCCAGGTCCCAGTGTTTAGGCCTAGGGCTCAGTGTTGAGGCCTAGTACACGGGGTTGAGGCCCAGGGCCCAGTGTTGAGAGGTTGAGGCCCTGGGCCAAGGGTTGGTGCCAAAATCACAGTGTTGAGGCCTAGGGTCCAGTGTTGAGGGTTTGGCTCCTAGGGCCCAGTGTTGATGGCTGATTCCTGCAGTCTATGGTTGATGCCCAGGGCCCATGGTTGATGTCCAGGTCCCAGTGTTTAGGCCCAGAGCTCAGTGTTGGAGCCTAGAACCAGGGGTTGAGGGGTTGAGGCCCAGGGCCCATGGTTGATGCCCAGATCCCAGTGTTGAGGTCTAACGTCCAGTGTTGAGAGGTTGATGCCCAGGGCCCAGTGGTGATGGGTGAGGCCTGCAGACTGTGGTTGATGCCTAGGTCCCATGGTTGATGTCCAGGTCCCAGTGTTTAGGCCGAGGGCTCAGTATTGAAGCCTAGGGCCTGGGGTTGAGGGGTTGAGGCCCAGGGCCCATGGTTGATGCCCAGATCCCAGTGTTGAGGTCTAACGTCCAGTGTTGAGAGGTTGATGCCTAGGGCCCAGTGGTGATGGGTGAGGCCTGCAGTCTGTGGTTGATGCCTAGGTCCCATGGTTGATGTCCAGGTCCCAGTGTTTAGGTCCAGAGCTCAGTGTTGGAGCCTAGAACCAGGGGTTGAGGGGTTGAGGCCCAGGGCCCATTGTTGAGGGGTTGAGGCCTAGGGCCCATGATTGATGCCCAGGTCCCAGTGTAGAGGCCTAGGACCCAGGGTTGAAGGGTTGAGGCCTAGGGCTCAGTGTTGAGGGGTGATGCACAGAGCCCACAGTAGTTGCCCAGGTCCCAATATTGAGGCCCAATGTTGAGGGATTGAGGCCCACGGCCATTGGTTGTTTCCCTGTGCCCATGGTTGTATCCCGGGTCCCATGGTTGATGCCCAGGTCCCAGTGTTGAGACCCAGGGCCCAGTGTTGAGGCCTAGGACCCAGGGTTGAGCAGTTGAGGCCCTCATCCCAGGGTTGATGCCCAGGGACATTGGTTGATGCCTAGGGCCCAGGGTTGACAGGTTGAGGCCTAGGGACCAGGGTTGGCAGGTTGAGGCTTGCATCCCAGGTTTGAGGCCCTGGGCCCTTGTTCATGCCCAGGTCCTGGTGTTGAGACCTAGGGCCCAGTGTTGAGGGTTTGACGCCTAGGACCCAGTGGTGATGGGTGAGTTCTGCGCTCTATGGTTGATGCCCAGGGCCCATGGTTGAGGTCCAGGTCCCAGTGTTTAGGCCCCGGGCTCAGTGTTGAGGCCTAGGACCCAGGGTTGAAGGGGTTGAGTCCCAGGGCCCAGTATTGGGGCTAGGACCCAATGTTGAGAGGTTGAGACGTTGGACACATTGTTGAGGGATTGAGGCTCAGGTCCCATTGTTGATGCCCAGGTTCCAGTGTTGATGTTCAGGTCCCAGTGTTGAGGTCAGGGCCCAGTGTAGAGGCCTAGGACCCAGGGTTGAGGGGTTGAGGCCTAGGGTCCAGTGTTGAGGGGTGATGCCTAGGGCTGATGGTTGTTGCCCTTGTCCCAGTATTGAGGCCCAGTGTTGAGGGATTGAGGCCCAGGGGCATTGTTTGTTACCCTGGACCCATGATTGATGCCCAGGTCCTAGTGTTGAAACCCTGGGCCCAGTGTTGAGGCCCAAGACCCAGGGTTGAGCGGTTGAGGCCTAACGCCTAGTGTTGAGTGGTTGAGGCCCTGGGCCCATGGTTGATTCCCAGGTGTTGAGACCTAGGGCCACTGGTTGATGCCCTAGGCCTATGGTTGAATCCCAGGGCCCATGGTTGATGCCCAGGTCCTAGTGTTGATACCCTGGGCCCAGTGTTGAGGTGTAAGGCCCAAAGTTGAGGGGTTGAGGCCTAGGGCCCACAGTTGAGGGGTTGAGACCCGGGGCCCTTGGTTGACCCCCACGTCCCAGTGTTGAGGCCTAGGGCCCAGTGTTGAGGGATTTACGCCTAGGCCCCAGGGGTGATGGGTGAGGCCTGAGGTCTATGGTTGATGCCCAGGGCCCATGGTTGATGTGCGAGTTCCAGGGTTCAGTGTTGAGGCCTAGGATCCTGGGTTGAGGGGTTGAGGCATAGGGCCCATGGTTGGTTTCAGATCCAAGTGTTGAGGCCCAGGGCCCAATGAGACCTGGACCCAGGGTTGAGGGGTTGAGGCCTAAGGCCCAGTGTTGAGGGCTGATGCCTAGGGGCTGTGGTTGTTGCGCAGGTCCCAGTATTGAGGCCCAATTTCAAAGGATTGAGTCCCAGGGCCATGGGTTGATGCCTGGCATTAATTCCAGGGCCCATGGTTGATACCAAGGTCCCAGTGATGAGACCCAGACCCCAGTGTTGAGGCCCAGGACTCAGGCATGAGCGGTTGAGACCTAGTGCTCAATGTTGAGTGGTTGAGGCCCTGGGCCCATGGATGATTCCCAGCTCCCAGTGTTGAGGCCAAGGGGCAGTGTTCACTCCTAGGACAGAGGGTTGAGGAGTTGAGGCCTACATCTCAGGGTTGAAGGGATGAGGCCTGTAGCCCATTGTTGAGACCCAGGGCCCAAGGTTGAGGCATAGAGCCCAGGATTGAGGCCCAGAGCCCGTGGTTGATGCCCAGGTTGAAGTATGGAGTCCTAGGGCCCAGTATTCAGGGGTTGAGACCTACGGCCCACGTTCAGGCCCAGGGCTCATGGTTGATGCCAAGGTCCCAGTGTTGAGGCCCAAGGCCCAGTGCTAAGAGGTTGAGGCACAGGGCCACTGGTTGATGCCCAGGTCCCAGCGTTGAGGCCTAGGGCCCAGTGTTGAGGGTTTGACGCCTAGGGACCAGTGGTCATGGGTGAGGCCTTCAGTCTGTGGTTGATGCCCAGGGCCAATGGTTGATGTCCAGATTCCAGTGTTTAGGCCTAGGACCCAGGGTTCAGGGGTTGAGGCCCAGGTCCCATGGTTGGTTTTTGGATCCAAGTGTTGAGGCTCAGGACCCAGTGTTGGGGCCTAGGACCCAATGTTGAGAGTTGAGGCCTAGGACACAGTGTTGAGGGTTGAGGCCTAGGACACAGTGTTGAGGGGTTGAGGCCCAGGGCCTATGATTGATGCCTAGGTCCCAGTGTTGAGGCTCACATCCCAGTGTTGAGGCCCAGGACCCAGTGTAGAGGCCTAGGACCCAGGATTGAGTGTTTGAGCCTTAGGGCCCAGTGCTGAGGGGTTGATGCCCAGGGCCCATAGTTGTTGCCCAGATCCTGGTGTTGAGGCCGAGTGTTGAGGGGTTGAGGCCCAGGGCCATTGTTTGATGTCCAGGGCCCATGGCTGAATCCCAGGGCCTATGGTTGATGCCCAGGTTCCAGTGTTAAGACCTAGGGCCCAGGGTTGGCAGGTTGAGGCCTATGGCCCAGGGCTTGGGGGTGGAAGCCTAGGACCCAGGTTTGGGGGGTTGAGGCCTAGGTCTGTTGGTTGATGCCCAGGTTCCAGTGT
This sequence comes from Pedetes capensis, assembly GCA_007922755.1. Classification (NCBI taxonomy): domain Eukaryota; kingdom Metazoa; phylum Chordata; class Mammalia; order Rodentia; family Pedetidae; genus Pedetes; species Pedetes capensis. The sequence goes on from VMDO01033193.1 coordinate 11,037, forward strand.
TGAGGCCTAGGGCCCACTGCTGAGGGTTTAACGCCTAGAGCTCAATGATGATGGGTGAGGCCTTGGTCTATGGTTGATGCCCAGGACCCATGGTTGATGTTCAGGTCCCAGTGTTAAGAGCCAGGGCTCAGTGTTGATGCCCAGTACCCAGTGTTGAACAGTTGAGGCCTAGCGCCTGGTGTTGAGTGGTTGAGGCCCTGGGCCCATGGTTGATTCCCAGGTCCCAGTGTTGAGGCCCAGGGACAGTGTTCACTCCTATGACTGAGGTTTGAGGAGTTGAGGCCTACGTCTCAGAGTGGAGAGGATGAGGCCTGTGGCCCAGTGTTGAGACCCAGGGCCCATGGTTGAGGTCTAGGGCTCAGGGTTGAGGCCCAAACCCATGATTGATGCCCAGGTGGAAGTATTGAGGCCTACCGCCCAATATTGAGGGGTTGAGGCCTATGGCCCAGGGTTCAGTTCCAGGGCTCATGGTTGATGCCAAGGTCCCAGTGTTGAGGCCCAGGCCCCAGTGTTGGGAGATTGAGGCCCAGGGCCATTGGTTGATGCCCAGGTCCCAGTGTTGAGGCCTAGGGCCCAGTGTTGAGGGTTTGACGCCTAAGGCTCAGTGGTGATGGGTGAGGCCAGCGGTCTATGATTGATGCCCAGACCCAAGTGATGCCCTGATGGCAGGTTGATGTCCAGGTCCCAGTGTCTAGGCCCAGGGCTCAGTGTTGGGGGCTAGGACCCAGTGTTGAGATGTTGAGGCATAGGACGCAGTGTTGAGGAGTTGAGACCCAGGACTCATGGTTGATGCCCTGGTCTCAGTCTTGAGCCTCAGGTCTCAGTGTTCAGGCCCAGGGCCGTGTGTAGAGGCCTAGGGCCCAGTGTTCATGGTGTGAGGCCCAGTGCCTTTGGATGATGCCCAGGTCCAAGTATTGAGGCCTAGGTCCCTGGGTTGGCAGGTTGAGACCTGCATCCCAGGGTTGAGACCCAGGGCCCTGGTTGATGCCCAGGTCCCAGTGTTGAGGCCTAGGGCCCAGTGTTGAGCTTTTGACACCTAGGGCCCAGTGGTGATGGGTGAATCCTGCAGTCTATGGTTGATGCCCAGGGCCCATGGTTGATGCCCGGTTCCCAGTGTTCAGGCCTAGGACCCACTGTTGAGGCATTGATGCCTAGGGCCCAGTGGTGATAGGTGAATCCTGCTGTCTATGGTTGATGCCTGGGGCCTATGGTTGATGTTCAGGTCCTAGTGTTGAGCCCTAGGGCCCAGTTTTAAGGGTTTGACACCTAGGGCCCAGTGGTGATAGGTGAGGCCTGCGGTCTATGGTTGATGCTCTGGACCCATGGTTGATGTCCAGGTCCCAGTGTTTAGACCCAGGGCTCAGTGTTGATGTCTAGGACCCAGGGTTGAGGGGTTGAGGCCCAGGGCCCAGTGTTGAGATACTGAAGCCCTGGGCCATTGGTTGATGTCCAGGTCCCAGTGTTTAGGCCCAGGGCTCAGTGTTGAGGTCTAGGACCCAGGGTTGAGGGGTTGAGGCCCAGAGCCCAGTGTTGAGATACTGAGGCCCCGGGCCATTGATTGATGCCCAGGTCCCAGTGTTGAGACCCAGGGCCTAGTGTTGAGTCCCAGGACACAGGGTTGAGGGGTTGAATCCTAGGACCCAGGGTTGAGGGGTTGACGTCCAGGGCCCTTGGTTGATGCCCATGTCCCAATGTTGAGACCTAGGGTCCAGGTTTGGTGGGTTAAGGCCTAGGGCCTAGGGTTGAGGGGTTGAGGTCTAGGGCCCAGGGTTGAGACATTGAGGCCTGCCTCTCAGGTTAGAGGCCCAGGGCCTTTGGTTGATGCCCAGGTCCCAGTGTTGAGGCCTAGGGCCCATTGTTGAGGGATTGTCACTTAGGGCCCAATGGTGATGGGTGAGGCCTGTGGTCTATGGTTGATGCCTGGGGCCCATGTTTGATGTCCAGGTCCCATTGTTTATGCCCAGGCCTCTGTGTTGAGGTCTAGGACCTGGGGTTGAGGGGTTGAGCCAGAGGGGCCAGTGTTGGGGCCTAGGACCCAATATTGAGGGGTTGAAGCCTAGTGCCCATGGTTGATGCTCAGGTACCAGTGTTGTGGCTCAGGTCCAAGTGTTGAGGATAAGAGCCCAGTGTTGAGGCCTAGGACCACGGTGTGAGTGGTTAAAGCCTCCGGCCCAGTGTTGGGGTTGATGTCCAGGGCCCATGGTTGTTGCCCAGGTCCAGTGTTGAGGGTTTGTGTCCCAGGGCCAGTGTTTGATGCCATAGGCCCATGGTTGAATCCTAGGGACCATGGTTGATGCTCAGGTCCCAGTGTTGAGGCCCAGGGTTGAGACCTAGGACCAAGGGTTGAGGGGATAAGTCCTGCATCCCAGAGTTGAGGCTCAGGGCCTGTGGTTGGTTTTCGGATCCAAGTGTTGAGGCCCAGGGCCCAGTTATAGGGCATAGGACCCAGTGTTCAGTTGTTGAGGTGTGGGACCGAGTGTTGAGGGGTTGAGGCCCAGGACCTGTGGTTAGTGCCCAGGTCCCAGTGTTGAGGCTCAGGTCCCATTGTTGAGGCCCCAGGCCCAGTGTAGAGTCCTAGGACCCAGTGTTAAAGGGTTGAGGCCCAGGTCCCAGTGTTGAGCCTGAGGTCCCAGTGTTGACGCCCCAGGGCCCAGTGTAGAGATCAGGGCCCAGGGTTGAGGGGTTGAGGCCCAGTGCCCTTGGTTGATGCCCAGGTCCCACTATTTTGGTCTAAGGCCCAGGGTTGGCAGGTTGAGGCCTAGGGTCCAGGGTTGATGGGTTGAGGCCTGTATCCCAGGGTTGATGCCCATGGCCCTTGGTTGATGCCCAGTCCCAGTGTTGAGGCCTAAGGCCCAGTGGTGAGTAGTTGATGCCTAGGGCCCTGTGGTGATGGGTGAGGCCTGCGGTCTATGGTTGATACCCAAGGACCATGTTCGATGTCCAGGTCCCAGCATTTAGGCTCAGGGTTCAGTGATGAGGCCTAGGACCTGGGGTTGAAGGGTTGAGGCCCAGGGCTCATGTTCGATGCCCACGTCCCATTGTTGAGGCCTAGAGCCCAGTGTTGAGGGTTTGATGCCTTGGACTCAGTGGTGATGGGTGAGGCCTGGAGTCCATGGTTGATGCCCAGGGCCCATGGTTGATGTCCAGGTTCCAGTGTTTAGGCTCAGGGCTCAGTGTTGAGGCTGTAGACCAGGGTTGAGAGCTTGAGGCACAGGGCCCAGTGCTGAGAGTTTGAGGCCCAGGGCCATTTGTTGATGCCCTGGTCCCAGTGTTGAGGCCTAGGGCCTAGTGTTGAGGGTTTGATGTCTAGGGCCCAGTGGTGATGGGTGAGGCCTTGGTCTATGGTTGATGCCCAGGGCCCATGGTTCATGTCCAGATCCCGAGTTTAGTCCCAGGACTCAGTGTTGAGGCCTAGTGTCTGGGGTTGAGGGTTTGAGGCCCAGGGCCCATGGTTGGTTTCTGGATCCAAGTGTTGAAGCCCAGGAACCAGTGTTGGGGCCCAGGACCCAGTGTTGAGAGTTTAAGGTGTAGGACTCAGTGTTTAGTGGTGATGCCTAGGGCCCATGATTGATGCCCAAGGCCCATGGTTGATGCCCAGGTCCCAGTGTTCAGACTTAGGGCCTAGGGTTGGCAGGTTAAGGCCTAGGACCTAGGGTTGAGGGTTTGAAGTCCAGGGCCCTTGGTGGATGCCCAGGTCCCAGTGTTGAGGGGCCTAGGGCCCAGGGTTGAGGGGTTGAGGCCTGCATCCCAGGGTTGAGGCCCAGGACCTTGGTTGATGCCTAGGTCCCAGTGTTGAGGCCTAGAGCCCAGGGTTGAGAGGCTGAGGCCTAGGGCCCATGGATGAGGGGTTTGGGCCTGCATCCCAGGGTTGAGGCCCAGGGCCCTTGGTTGATGCCCAGGTCCCAGTGTTGAGGCCTATGGCCCAGTGTTGAGGGTTTGGCGCCTGGGGCCCAATGATGATGGGTGATGTCTGCGGTCCATAGTTGATGCCCGGGATCCATGTTTGATGTCCAGGTCCCAGTTTTAGGCCCCAGGTCTCAGTGTTGAGGCCTAGGACCTGGGGTTAGGGGTTACGACACAGGGCCCAGTGTTGGGGCCTAGGACCCAATGTTGAGAGGTTGAGACCTACGACCCAGTGTTGAGGGGTTGAGGCCTGTATCCCAGGGTGAGGCCCAGGGCCCATGGTTGGTTTTTGGATCCAAGTGTTGATGCCCAGGCCCCATTGTTGTGGCCTAGGACCAAGTGTTCAGAGGTTGAGGCCTAGGACCCAGGGTTGAGGGGTTGAACCCCAAGGCCCATGGTTGGTTTTCGGATCCATGTGTTGAGGCCCAGGGCCCAGTGTTGGTGCCTAGGATCCAGTGTTGAGAGGTTGAGGTGTAGGACCCAGTGTTGATTGGTTGAGTTCTAGGGCCCATGGTTGATGACCAAGTTCCAGTGTTAAGGCTCACGTCCAGTATTCAGGCCCACGGCCTATGGTTGATGCCCAGGTCCCAATGTTGATACCCTGGGCCCAGTGTTGAGGTCTAGGCTGCAAGGTTGAGGGGTTGAGGCCTGGGGCCAAGGGTTGAGGTGTTGAGGTCCAGGCTCCTTGGTTGATGCCCAAGTCCTAGTGTTGAGGCCTAGGGCCCAGGGTTGAGGGATGGAGGCCTACAGCCCAGTGTTGAGGTCCAGGGCCCATTGTTGATGCACAAGTCCAAGTGTTCTGTCCTAGGGCCCAGGGTTGAGGGGTTGAGGCCTAGGGTTGTGGCTAAAGCTGCTGCTGTTAGAGGCTGTGTAAGCACGATTTGGGGACTAGGTGACATACAAGTTTTATTTTCCCCAATCATATAATAGTGTTTCAGGTCTATAAATGTCCAGGAATCTGAATCATGGATGAATGAAATTTGTAAAGAGTTATTGAAGACCTTAGCATGGTGATTTTTAACACATTGTAGCCAAGGGGATATATTAGTGCATTTCTGTGATCCTGAGTGATCCTTACAGAAATAAAGATTTTTTTATTTTTAGCATTAGGGGTATCAAGGGGCATGGATCCTGAGACTTGGAGGTCATCTGGAAATAGTTTATGAGCATGAACACACCTTCCAGTGTGTTCATGAATGGTGATCTAAAGTTGGTGTAGTTATAAAGATTATCAGGGAGGTTTCCAACTGGGGATGAAAATGACTATGGCTCTAAGGCATGGTCAATATTAGAAAAAGTTGATCCCCTTATTGGAGAACATTTACCATCTAATTTATTTAGTTTATCATCATAATTCTCCATTAGAGAGTATGTCTGAGATACTATTCCTGGAAAGTGTGGATTTTTTGTGGATGGGAGTATGTTGTTCTTGTTGTTAGGTGCCATCGAGTCCTGTCTGACTTATAGCAACCATCAAAGTTTTCCATGGTCAATTGATTCAGGATTGCCTTGGGAGTGGATTGCCACATCCTCCCATTTTTGCAGTGATGGGAACTGAACCAGGGACCTCAGAGACTGCAGAACAGTGCTCTAGAAATTGAGCTAAATCCCAGCCCTTTTGTTGTTGTTGTGTTGTTGTTGTTGTAGGCTAGTATTAACTTGAGTCTATCTGAAAGAGGTAGCTGGATAAGCTGTGCTTTCACTGTCAGGTAGCAGAGACATGCCAAGGTAGTGTTCATTAGCATATGGAGAATTTCGGTCTAGTAAAAAGTTATGTGCCTGCAGCCTTACCAGTGTGGTGTCCAATCCCATCAGGTCTCAGAAACTAAGCTGGGACAGGCCTGGTTAGTAGTTGGATGGGAACTGCCTGGGAACACCAGGTGCTGTAAGCTTGGCAGATGGACCCAGCAACCCACTCCCAAGAAAACAACCAGCTATTGAAAACCCAATGAATAACAGAGAACCACTGACAGTAGAGTTTCATGTGTTGTACGTAGGGTTGCTATGAGTCAGACGCTGACAGGATGGCACCTAACAACAACAACAACAACAACAACAACAACAACAACAACAAAAGGTTATGTGCAGCGTTGAATAAGGAAAGAATACAAAAATAAGGGGTAGAGCTGCTAGCATGACCAAGGATCCAGAAAAAGGATAGTTATTAGAAATGACATCTGACAGTGAGCTGGAAAACAAAAAATAGTGAACAATTTGTAAATGCCAGGAGCAGACAGGGGCCTGAGACTGGAAGACCCTTATGAGTGGGTGCAGCTACATCCCTGTGAGCTGGGGTCAGGTTATTTTTTGAAGAGTTATTCGAGGTCCTCACTTGGCTTGCAGGTGTAGTTCAGTTTTGTTGGAGCTGCTTTAGTGGTGTTGGGTGGTGTGTCCTCTGCCCCACTGCATGCTTTAAGACAGGTGTGATGGATCCAAAAATCCAGGCCAGTGACTTGAAATGCAGTTGAAGTAGATAGAATGACAGAAAATAGGCCCCCTCCCATATTGGAAATAGTGTGAGAGGAAAGAGATTTAACAAGGACCAAATCTCCAGGGAAGAATACCTTGATGCCCTCCTCCCAGAGGCAGCCCCCTGAGAGTTTTTGAAGCATTTGTTAGCACTTAGCTAAGGATGTGATGTTTGTACCATGGCTGTTGTTTGTTTATCTAGTATTAAGTAATTTGTTAAAAATGGTCATCCATTGAGCATCTCAAAAGGACCAAGTCTCATTGTATGAGGGCTGCTTCTTATTTTAAGGAGCACCAATGGGAATAAGCTCATCCAAGGAAAGTGAGCTTCCTGACATAATTTCCTCAAGTCTTTTAATAAGGTCATTTACTTTTTCTACCTTTCCTGAAGATTGGGGTCTCTAGGCATAGTGGAGGTGATAGTCAATTGCAAGAGCCTGAGATACTTCCTGATTTACAGCTTCCTTAAAGGAAGGGCCATTATCACTCTGGGTGATCCTTGGAAGGCCGAATCTGGGAATTCTGTTTGTAATTAGCACTTTAATAACCTCTTGAACTTTTTCTGTTCGCCAAGGGAATGCCTCTATCCAGTTAGTAAAGGTATCTACCCAAGGAAGTAGGAATTGTATTCCTTTGTACCTTGGCATATTAGTAAAGTCTATTTGCCAATCTTCCCGGGGCAACTTGGCTTTCTTTCAAGTCACAGAGGACCAAGTATGTGATGGGAAAGATTATTTTTCAGACAGACTTCACAAGCTTTGATGATGTCATGTATAGTTTTAAGGAGGCCTTTTCCT
>VMDO01033194.1:0-18204 GCA_007922755.1 Pedetes capensis
TTTTTGCAGTGCTGGGAATAAAACCCGGGTCCTCAGAGAGTGTGGAGCAGCATTCTACCAACTGACCAAAACCCCAGCCCTTATACATACATATACACATACACATATATACATATGTACAGAGTCCCAACTCCTCTTCAGTGACCTTCTATCAATTAAACATATTTTCATAAGCTTTGAATATATTGACCTTTTCTTCACCATCCATAAATAGTCTCCATCACTCCTATCTTGAAAATTTTCCTGTATTCTCCTCTAACAAAATCCTGTGACTTCCACCCTTCATAGCCTAGAGTGGTGCATTATCTGTTCCCCTTCTTTGCTTGCATTTAAACTACACCTCACAGCAAACTCACCTTTTACCCTTATACTTCTTTGAAATTGTCTTTCCAAATGACGAACGACAAGAATGCCAGGGAAAGAGTTACAAACCTTAACTAAGGCATCAGGGAAAGCCTCAACTGGAAATGGGAAAGCTTTCCTCCTATGTCTCTAACTACTTTTGTTCACTCTGCTTTATGAAGCAGTTCCTCTGCCTGTATCTTAAATTTGGATATTTATTAGATTCTGTGGGTCCATCCTTTTCTCATTCCTTCCAAATTTGTATCCACAAATTAGAATTCTACTGAGAACTCCAGACAAATATATTAGTTCAATCAGTAAACATGTCAGTACCCTGGGCATCATACTACTTAGCCCTAACACCTGAGAGTCATTCTTCATTCTCCCCTTACCCCTAACCCTTACACTAACATCCCATAGAAGAGGAAGATTTTCACAACATATTTATAAAGGGCTTGAAAATTCACAAAGGGGAATCAAGACAAGGGTTGAAAAGTTTTGATCAAGTAAGACAACATCCACTAAAGAAAAAACTGGACTAGTGTTAGAAAAGGAGGGATAGGGCAGAGTAGGAAAGAAGAGACTCAGTTTCAGGTACTCTATGAATATGCTATCAAAAGTCTTCAGGAGCTAGTTAGCCAAGGCAATAATGAAAAGGATTAGGTAAGTTACATGATATACATGGGATCTCACAGGGGAAAAAAGAGAAAAAGAATCAGTCTTGGTTGTGGCTCTCAGCAAGATCATAAATGCCAGGCTCATAAATGTGTATGAGGTTTGGGAGTAAAAATGGCTAGGAGGGTTGCTAAAGTACAGCATGCAAGAGAAGGCAAGAAACAGAAGGGAAAGCATAATGATTTCAGTTTATCTTTTTTATGAAACTTGATGTGATGGAAATTTAATATTTGTAGAAATGATGTTGAGAAAACACTTATTAATATGTATGATATGCAAAATATTTTGAAATAAGAAATTATAAGGATAAAAAAGAATAATGTATACAATAGTACTTCTAAAGTGATAAAGTATTTTCCATACAAAAGATAATTCTCATCATGAGATGGAATCACCTTAACATGGGATTTGAGGGTCTACCGCACATTAGTTCAAAGATGGTGGGATGTCTGTAAAATGAGCTCTGAGGAGAAATTCCTAGATTATGGTTGCATAAACTCTAGCCTGTGTATTAATTCCATTCATCTTATGTGACAAGCACCTAGAAGTTTTGGGTTACAAAATATTGTCATTTATACCCTGAAGAACCTCTCCCAGTGTGTGCTGCTGTGGTGGTCATAGGGAGTTCTACTCTCTCGGTCTACTCTCTTTTGGGTTTGCTTGTGGTTTTAAGGCCTCAAGTGATTCCCAACATGCTTATATTCTGTCACTAGTCAAGATAAATGCTTAAGAATACTTTGTTCCATTTTAGCCATGACTTTGTAGGGTTTGTACCAATGTTAAATTCTACTGCACATTTGTACAATTGCTTGCAAAAGGGCTCTCTTCTCTATTTTCATTTTAGAACCTAAGAAGGAACCTTAGTTGTTGCTAAAGTTGATTGTTGTTGTTAGGTGCCATCAAGTCAGGTCTGACTTATAGCAACCCTATGAACAACAGAATGAAACATTCCCCAACTCTGTGCCAGGTACAGGATCTTTTTTATTTTTAAGCCCATTGTTCCAGGCACTGTGTCAATCCATCTAGTTGATGGTCTCCTTTTTTTCATTGACCTGCCACTCTCTCAAACATAATGTCCTTCTCTCCAGGGATTGATCCCTCCTAAGAATATGTCCAAAATATGTAAGACTAGTCTAGCCATCCTTTCTTGCAAGGAACACTCTAGTTGTACTTCTTCGAGGAGAGATCTATTGGTTCTTTTGGCAGTCCGTACTATATTCAACACATGTCAACATTTCTGGTCAATTTCTGGTCAAAAGTCAAACTTATGATTGGTTTTATTATTCTCAAAATGACATAACTAGATGATTTCATATATGATGTATCTTGTCACAAACTAATTTACAAGTTTTTAAGCAAATTGGTTGGTCAATTCATACTTTTTTGGAAATGTAAACTCCAATAACCAGATATGACGTCAAATGAATGACTTGAATTTGTTTTGCTTTTTTAAAAACTGGATTTTCTTCTGGGTGCCATGGCACACACATGTAATCTCAGCTACTCAGGAGGCAGAGGCAGGAGGATAATGAGTTCAAGGCCAGAAACAGCCTGCACAATTTAGAGAGACCTTGTCTTAAAATAAGAAATATATGAGGGGACTGGAGTGCAGCTCAGTGGTAGGGCACTTTCCTAGCATGTATGATGCCCTGGGTTCAACCCCCTCAGTACTGTAAATAAATAGATAAATAAATAAATAAATAAATAAATAAATAAATAAAAACTGGATCTTCCAGCTATCATTTAAAATATAACCTAGTATGGTAAATTGAACCATCTACTTGTTGCTAAACAGTCAGTCAATTGGATGAAAATCAAACAAGTAAAAACGGCATGAAATAAACAAAATATCTGTTGGATTGACTGAAATCTGTCTTTGCTCAATTGTCATGTCATCTGCCTTCAACTGACAGAGACTCAATAGATGTACATCCTCCATCTCCATATAGATGCAAACAAAATCTGTTTCATCAAAATAACTCCACAAGCCAGTGTTGACCAGAATTCTGAGGTGGTACTTGGTAAGATTGGGGATGTGTGTTCCAGTAGCCTCTAGAAAAAAAGTAAAATAAGCCCCCAATCATGGCTGTATGATTTATATAGATAATATAACAGATGAACCAAGGAAAATTCTTGCCCTTTTAGAATTGTATTTAGATATATCAAATCTCTATAAATTGTGAATAAATGAAATATGGTATATCCATAGAATGGAATATTATTTGGCCATACAATAATGGAGTTACTGATTCATGTCACAACCAGGAGGAATCTTGAAAACTTTATACTAAGTGTAGAAGCCAGTCACAAAAGACTACATAGTGTATGATTCCATTTATATGAAATGTGCATATAATAAGCAAATCTATAAAGACAGAAATTAGATTAGTAGTAGCTTAGGGTTGAAAAGGGCTGGGATTTAGCTCAGTGGGTAGAGCACTGCGCTGCAGTCTCTGAGGCCCCGAGTTTAATTCCCAGCACCGCAAAAATGGGAGAAGGGCCTGGCAATCCACTCCCAAGGCAATCCCGATACAGTCGCCATTGAAAACCCTATGAGGGTCGCTATGAGTCAGATACCGACTTGACGGCACCTAACAACAACAACAGGGTTGAAAAGGATTAGGATGATACTCAGGTGATAGCTGCATTGTACAGGATTTCTTTTTGAAGTGATAGTACGCTAAAACTGATGATAGAAGTTGGACAACTCTGAAAATATTAAAAGCCATTGAATTGTACAATTTAAAAGGATGAATTGGATGGTATGTGAATTATTTCTCCATAAAGCTGTTACTTTAAAAATCTCTATAATTTGTCTAGCTGTAACAATGTCTTATCCAGCTGCATTCTAGGACTCCAGAGGAAATAGGGTCAAACAGAGAAAAAGAGCACAAGAGCTTTATAGTCTTTTGTATCTGGGTTCTCAAGCCTGCTTAGGCACTGATAAGCTGCACAATTTTAGAAAGTCAGTTTCTTCATATGTGAAATAAGAATACTGTACAGCCTCTTGCAGTATTGCTCCAAGAGTAAGATGAGATAATTTCAACAAAGAGCTTAGCACAGTGCTTGACACATCTATCGCCCCTCAAGAAATGCTTGCTTCCTTCCCACTTTCATGCCTCCTGTAGAATCTCTCTTCTGCTCACAATTTATCCTTGTCAGCATGGGTCAAAATGTCATTTCATCCCACCCCTCCTTGTGAGGTTAGCACATGGCAATTAAACACGAAAACCTAAAGTTTTAGGTTTAAATAACAACTACAGAATACTTTGCTGTGTAAGTCATTAAAATTTGTCTGCATGTGACACACAAAGCGATGAAAAATTAGGGCTGGAGGACAGCAACGGAGGAGTGCACCTCATTCATAACAGAAGCATTTTGCAGATGGCGACACCCCCACAAATGACTAATCTCCAAGAAGAAATTTGATTCCTTCAACTGCAAGGAAAAGAAGTTTAACACAGGCAGCTGTGGTGATAAATCTTCCTATCAGTTGTGATTATAAGGCTGGAAAATCTTGAGTTAACTGTGCTGGTGAATCATGCACATTTATTTCTACTTGTTTAAATATATTTTCCTTTATTTACACAGAGATGGCTTGTAATAAGCTACCATTAAACACTGGTGTCAGAAAACCACCGATGAGAGCTCATTTTTTAGCATCCATGATAATAATATGGTGCCAATTCATGGCATTTAGTTCCTTCTCTGTATAAATATTAAAATAATATTTCTACTTGAAGTGCTCAAGATGTTGGTGTCTTGATCCCAGCCACAGAAAAATAAATTAAGAAGATGACTTTTTGATTATATGTAGAAATTTTTAAAAATTGGTGTTTGTCAAAAGTGTACAGTTTACAGATGGAACCCAAATATTTAAATAGGTTGGAAAGAATTCATAATTCAAATACAACTGTGGAAAATCCTGTGGTGATTTAAAAATTCATAACCTCAGTCTCAAAGTAATATTTCTACTTTAGGAACATAAAAGAATATGCTTTACAACTGAGTTGCTTAATACAAAGAGGGATTTGGGTTGGGGCAGGATTGCGGAGGGGAGAGAAGGGAAGAATAGTAGGGTGTTATAAGAGGAAGCAATTGCTATATTTGGCTAACTAAAAGCAATTTTCACTTTCATCACTATATGTTTACTGAGGATCTCCAAGAATTGTTACCTAAACAATGAGTCTGGAGAAATAGGATCTGATCTTCTAAGAGAAACTTTTTTCTCCTTGGGTAATTTTTCATTCATTCATTCTCTCACAGGTAGATAGTTAAGTCTTTAGGTAGTGTTATGGACAACTGAGGGGCTGGGATTTAGCTCAGTTGGTAGAGTGCTGCTCTGCAGTCTCCGGTCCTGAGTTTAATTCCCAGCACCACAGAAACAGGAGAAGGATGTGACAATCCACTCCTGAGGCAATCCCGAAAACAATTAGCCATTGAAAACTCTATAAGGGTCACTATGGGTCAGACAGCACCTAACAACAACCATATAACATGAAGAATTGAATTAAAAATTTTATTTTTTCCACCTTTATTCAGGTATAATTGACAAAAATTGTATCTAAGATTTTTAACACAATATTATTATATACATGCACCCTGTGAAATTATTACTATGGTCAAGCTAATTGATATACACATTGTGCCACACTGGGATTTAGCTCAGTTGGTAGAGCACTGTGCTGCAGTCTCTGAGGTCCCGGGTTCAATTCCCAGCACGGCAAAAATGGGAGAAGGACCTGGCAATCCACTCCCAAGGCAATCCCGAAACAGTGCACCATTGAAAACCCTATGAGGGTTGCTATGAGTCGGATACCGACTCGACGACACCTAACAACAACAACAACATTGTGCCACAGGTACCTTTTTATTGAGGTGATATTTAATGCTTATCCCACAAAACAGAAACCTTGTAAACTTTGACCAAGAGCTCTCCATTTCTTCCATCTGCCAGCTCCTAAAAACCATAGTTAGACTCTCTGCTTCTATGAATTTAACTTTTATAGACTCCACATATAAATGAAACCATGCAATATTAGTCTTTCTGTGCCCAGCTAATTTCCCTTAGCATAATGTCCACCAGGTTCGTCCATGTTGTCACAAGTAACAGGATTTTCTTCTTTGTAAAGGCTGAATGGTATTCCATTATGTGTGTACTTGCACACACATTTTTAAAACCCATTCATCAGTTGATGGACTGTTTAGGTTGATTCCATAACTTGGCTATTGTGAATAATGCTGAAATAACTATGGAATGTAGATATCTCTTTGACATACACATTTCATTGGATATATACCCAGAAGTAGGATTGCTGGATCATACAGGAGTTCTATTTTTGGCTTTTTGTGAAACTTACATACTATTTTCCATAATGGCTTTTCCAATATGCATTCCTATCAACAGTGTATAAGGGTTCTCCTTTCTCCACATTCATGTCAGAACTTGTTATCTTTTGTCTTTGTTGTTATAGACATTAATACTGTAGTGAGATGATATATCATTATAATTTTGACTTGCATTTTTCTGTTGATTAGTGATGAGTATTTTTTCACGTGCTTGTTGGCCATTTGCACATTGTCTTTTTTGTTAAGTTCTGTTCATATCCTTTGCCTATTATTGAAGCCAGAGTATTTTCTTACCATTGAGTTGTTTGCTTTTCTTATATATTTTGCATATTACCACCCCATTATCAGATGTAATGTGCAACCCTAGCCCTTTTATTATTTTTTATTTTGAGTCCAGGTCTCACCAAATTACACAGGCTGCCTCTAGCCTCAAATTTGAGATTCTCCTGCCTCCTACCTCCCGAGTTGTGATTACAAGGGTTGTACTACCATGCCCAGCAATTTTCTCCCATTCTTTAGGCTTGTGCTCTCTCTCTCTCTCTCTCTCTCTCTCTGTCTCTCTCTCTCTCTCAGGATTGAACCTGGGCATAATTTCTACCAATGAGCTATGCTTGCAGCCCTAGATTATCTCTTAATTCTATTAATTATTTCCTGTGTTGTACAGAAGCTTTTTAATTTGATACAATTCCATTTGTCTATTTTTGCTTTTATTTCCTGTGTGTTTAGGTATATAAAAAACAATTGCCCTGACAAATGTCATTGAGTTTTTCATTTGTTTACATCCAATATTTTTGTAATTTCCAGTCTTAAATTAAGTATTTAATATATGTTGAGTTGATTTTTTTGTATATGGTATGATATAAGTGTTTGACTGTATTCTTCTGTATGTGTAAATTCAGTTCTCCCAATACCATTTATTTAAGAGACAGTCTTTTGCTCTTTGTGTGTTCTTGACAACTTTGTGAAAGATTGATTGACTATAAATGTGTGAATCATTTCTGGACTCTTTTTTTCTGTTTCATTAGTCTATATGTCTGTACATATGCCAATACCATACTATTTTGACTCCTATAGTGTTGTTGCTGTTGTTGTTAGGTGCTGTCGAGTTGAGTCTGACTCATAGCGACCCTGTGTACAATAAAACAAAACACTCCCAGACACTATGCCATGCCTAGCTCTATGTCAGTGATACTCTGCTATCCATAAGGTTTTCGATGACTGATTGTTTTGGGAATGGACTCCTGGGCCCTTCTCTGTAGTCTACAGCACCTGGTTACTCCCAGGCAGCCTCCTATCTAAGTACTAGCCAAGCCCCACCCTGCTTAGCTTTTGAGATAGATAGGATGCCAGGGTTGTATGGCTATAGACCCTATAGCTTTGTAGTGTAGGTGAAATCAGGTATTATTGATGCCTCCAGCTTTGTTCTTTTGTTCAATACTTCTTTGTCTATTCAGGGTGTTTTGTGGTTCCATATGAATTTTAGGATTTTTTTCTATTTTTGTGAAAAAAATGCCCTTGGAATATTGATAGGGATTCCACTGAATCTATAAATCACTTTGGGTAGTATGGACATTTTAGCAATATTATTTCAATACATGAACATGGGTTGTTGTTGTTGTTAGGTGCCGTCGAGTCGATATCTGACTCATAGTGACCCTCTGTACAACAGGGGAAACAGTATTGTCAGTGTTTCTCTGTTGTTCATAGGGTTTTCAACGGCAGAGTGATTTTTTTTGGGGGGGTGCCAGGTTCTTCTCCCAAGCCTACAGCTTCTGGTGTTCCCAGGCGGTCTCCCATCCAAGTACTAACCAGGCCTGACCCTGCTTAGCTTCCGAGATCTGACGGGATCTGATTCCACAGGGCTACGGCTGCAGGCTGAACATGGGTTATCTCCCATTTATTATGTCTTCAGTTTCTTTCATCAAAGTTTGTAGTTTTCAATGTACAGATCTCCATTTTTTTATAATCAGTTGCTGATAGTTTATTTTCTTCTGTTGGTAGCATCATGTTTCTTTCATTATTTCTGATCCTTGTAGCCTTAATTGATGACTGCACATTTGAAGAAGGACCTTTTCCAGTCTCTACAGACTGTTTTCAGCAGAGAAAGCTCTTGCTCAGTCAGCCAGACTGGTGGGGTCCTCCAGGGGGCTTGTTGGTGCCTGAGTCCAATGGTGGGTGAGCCTGGCACCTGGTTTCCTAGAGGCTGCCCTGGTTGCTGGAGTTCGCTGGGTGAGCCTGGTGCTAGGATCTTCAGCAAATCTAGTGCTCATCTCTCTCTGATCCTCCAGCATGGGTATTTCTCTCTGAGTTTTGCTCTGTGGTTTTGGGAGAAGGATTAAGAGGGTAGTGTGAAACTATCCTTTCTATCCTCATATGTATTCTTATTTTCTACCCCACTCAGTCACAGTAATCTCTCACTTGGATTCATTAGCTCCCATGAGGGTATTTTCATGTGTGAAAATTGATACGTCTGTGAGTGGGTGACTACTGGAAACTCCTATTCTGTCCACTTGATCGCATTAACTCTCTCAGTGTTTCCTGAATTAAGGATTTCAAAAGATCTAGATGTCTACTATAATATGATGGCCTAGCCTTGCTGCTATAGTTTAAGTGTTCCCACAAACACTCATGTTGAAATATAATTTCTATTGATAGGTATCAGGAGGTGGGACCAAGTTGGACCCTTAACAAGTGATTAGGTCATTAGGGTCCTGTCCTCATTAGTGGATTAATCCATTCATGAGGTAATGGGTTAATGGGTTATGTTGAGACTGAGTCTGTTGTAAAAACCAATTTGGCTTTATCTCTTGTATATATTATTCCTCAACAGTTGATGCCCTCAGCCACCTTGAGACTCCACAGAGTCCTCACCATCAAGAAGGCTCTCACCAAATGCAGCTCCTAGATCTTAGACTTCCCAGCCTCAAGAACGCTAAGACATAAATTTATTTTCTTTATAAATTTACTCAGTCTCTGGTATTCTGTTATATAGAGAAAATGGGCTAAGACACTTGCTTAACTTTTAAACGTTGGGAATCTTGATAATGTTATTCCATCTTGATCAATCATATTTTATTTAAAGTACAATTATGAATTCAACTGTTAGAATATTTATCCTTTTTATAAACAGGAGGGGCTGGGATTTAGCTCAGTTGGTAGAACACTGCGCTGCAATCTCTGAGGTCCTGAGTTCAATTCCCAGCACCACAAAAATGGGAGAAGGGCCTGGCAATCCACTCCCAAGGCAATCCCAAAACAGTCAGCCATTGAAAACCCTGTAAGGGTCACTATGAGTCGGATACCGACTCGACGGCACCTAACAACAACAACAACAACAAACAGGAGGATCTTTAGACTTTGTAAAATGGAAACTGATTTTGACTCTATACTTTTAGAATTGTGTGCAACTTGAATTTAGAAACCAAATCTATTTAATTTCTGTTCTGTCTGTAACAGATTCAAATTTGTCCTCTAGCCATCCCACCCTGGAGTCAGATCTGGAGAGCTAGCAGGGCCGTGCCTGGTTAGCCCTTGGATGGGACATTGCCTGGGAATACTGGGTGCTTCAAGCTTGAGAGAAGGCCCACTTCTGAAATAATCAGCCATCAAAAACGCAGGGAATAGAAGAGAAGCATTGACAATAGTGCCAGGCATGGCACAGTGTCAGAGAGTGTATCATTCTGTTGTACATAGGGTCGCTATGAGTTGGACCTGACTCAATAGCACCTAACAACAAATAATATACATATAGGGTCTAAAGCCTCTTGTATTAAAAAGATATATATTTCTATCTGCACATATATTTCTATCTGCATATATATATTTCTGTATATTTCTATCTGCACATATATATGTGCATATGTATAGAATAAATATTATGTATGTGTTCTAACCTCTCTATCTTGGATAGAGATGATGTGTATGTCTTCTGAAAAATGATCAGATATAGTTTTACAGAATATGGTAGTGAGTTAGGGCTTTATTGCAGGTAATAAAGAATGAGACCATGCCATAAATTCTTGAAATAGTTCATGAAATAGAGATGGTTTGGACTAGGGTGGTAGTAGTAGAGATGGTGAGAATTGAAGGGAGGGCCACAGGATTTTTTGAAGATAGAGCCACAAGATGTTCTGACAGATGGATGAGAGCTCAGGAGGGAAAGGGAAGATGGAAGGTAGTTTGGACTAGAGCAATGGAGTATTGGAATGGATGATGTTTCAGTTACTAGTAGTTTAGGATGGAGATTTGCTTCACTCATTCAGAAATGATTTACTGAGCACCTCCTATGTATCATGCCCTGTGTTCGGTGCCAGGTATGCAGTGATGAACAAATCAGGTGTGATTTTTACCCTCTTGAAGGCTGTGGTCCGATGGAGGACACTGAGCCTGAGTCAGACAAACTGATACAAAAGAATCTGGTGAGCACTATGATAATGGCAAGCACAGAATGCTGTTGGAGTTTGGAGGGGAAACAACTAACCTAAATTTTGGAAATGCTGAGTAATAAAAAATCTTCCCAAAAGTAAGGATTTCTCAGCCAAAACCTACAGGATGAATGGGAGTCAAACAAGTGAAGAGAAAGAGGGAGAAATTGTTCAGGTAGACAGGTAAATAGTACTGAAGAAGGGAAGGCAATGTTGAGCTTCTGGAACTTAAAAACACTTAGTGTGCCCAGGTGAAAGAGGGGAAATGGTAAATGACAAAGGTAGATGAGTAAGCAAGGGTCAGGAAATGCAGGACCTTATTGGGCATGTTACAGTATTAATCCTTCCCTTCAGAGCAAAATTGAAAATAAACACTAAACTTTTAAAATAGTGTTTTTAATTTAATTTTCATCTTAATATAATCATGGATTCACATGCAGTTATAAGGACTACTACAGAGAGATCTCCTACACCCTTACCTAGTTTTCTCCAATGCCAAAATCTTACAAAACTTTAATATAATGTAACAATTAAGATACTGATCTTGACACTGTCATGATAAAGAAACTTCCATCACCACATCGATCCTTCATGTTGCCATTTTATTGCCACCCCTATGTCTTGCCCTTTCCCCATCTCCTTAATCCCTGGCCTCCACTAATACATTCTCGATTTCTACAAATTAGTCATTTCAGTTTTTTATATGGATGAAATAATGTAATAGGTAGCCTTTAGGGGCTGATTTTTGTTGGATATTTGGTTTAACAATATTTTCTCTCATTTTATAGATTGTCTTGATGGAGTCCTTCAAACAGCAAGTTTTAAATTTGGTTGTACAATTTATCAACTTTTCCTTTCATGGATCCTGCCTTCAAAATCAAGTCTAGAAAACCTTTACTTTTCTTTAGATCCTGAAGGTTTTCTGTTTTTCTAATAAGTGTTTTAGTTTTACATTTTACATTTATGTCCATTACTCATTTTCAGTTAATTTTTCAATCAGGTATCAGACTTATGTCAAGATTCACTTTGTTGCCAGTTGTCCCTGAACCATTTTTTTTTTGAAAAGCCTATTTTTCCTCTATTAGATTGTCTTTGCACAATTTCACTTGAGTATATTTGTATGGGTCTATTTCCAGACTTTCTGTTCGTTCTGTTTATCTGTGTGCCTTTCCCTTGGCCAGTATCCCACAGTCTTGGTTACTGTGTGTATTAGTCAGTTGGCGCTATAGCAGAAAATCTGACTGAAACAATCATATGGGAGAAGAGATTTATTGGGAACTCACAGTTAGAAGCTCAGTCCATGATGACAGCAAGGCAGGCGCGGCAGTAGTAGTGGCAGGGACCCTGTCTGACAGCCTCACAGCATGGTAGGGGCAGCAGACAGAGAGCAACCATAGCCACAGGTGCAGGTCAAAATTTCGGATGGTCCAGGCCTTATGACCATTTCCACAAAAGTTAAGTCCCACCTCCACAAACCGCGCCACCACCAGGAGTCTGAATGTTCAAACCCACGGCTTTGGAGGACATACAGATCTAAGCCATAACACTGTGGCTAGAAAATAAATCTTGTAAACTGGTAAACTGATTCCTTTTCCTTTTTTCTTCTTTTAAAAATTACTTTAGCTATTTTACTTCCTTGCCTTTCCATACACATTTTAGAGTGATACAGAATATACCTACAAAATTTCTTACTGAGATTTTGGTGAGAATTGAAAACCCTATCATTAGGAGAGAATTGGTATTGTTTCTATGTTGACTCTTCCAATACACAAATACATATATTTATACTTATGTACACCTTTTGTTTCTTCCCATGTTTTGTTAAATTTATGCCTAAGTATTTGATTTTTCAGCGATTATAAATAGTACTGTATTTGAAATCTTAATGTCCATGTTTTGATTGATGAAATCACTGGCATTAAGAATTTTTTAATTGTTGCATTTTAGTACATTCATTGGAATTTTTCTACTTAGCCAAATAATCTTCAAATGATAGTTTTTATATCTGTCTTTCTGTTCCTTATACCTTTTATTTCCTTTTCTAGCTATATTGCACTGGCTATAATTTCTAGCACTGTGTTGAATAAGAATGGTGAGAGTGAAAGCCAGGCCTACTGGTACTTTCCATTAATCCTAGTACTTGGGAGGCAGGGATAGGAGGATCACAGGTTCTAGGCCATCCTGGGTTACATAGTGAAACATTCTCTCACAAAAGCTAAAAAACTACTGGCGAGAGTGGGCATATTTGCCTTCTTCCTTTCACCATCAAGTATGTGGTTTATTAATTACTTTTCTCATTGCTATGACAAAAGGCAGAATGATTTATTTAGCTTATGGTTTCATAGGTTTCATCCCATCGTGGCAGAGAAGACTGGCCAAGTAGCTCACATAATGGTGGTCAGGATGCAGAAAAAGAGTAAAAGACCAGGAACCAGGTGTAACCTTCAAAAGTATACCATCAGTGACCTGTTTCCTCCAGCTAGACCCCACCTCCCAAAGTTTCCAGACCCTCCCAAAATCATCCCACCATATGAGGACCAAGCTTTTGATACATGAGCCTTTTTGTGGGATACTTCCAATCCAAACCATAACTATATGTTAGGTATTATTTTTCCATAGATATTCTTTATTGATTTAAGGAAGTTCCCTGCTATTCCTATTTTTCTGAGAGCATTTATCATGAACAAGTGCTAGATTTTATCAAATACCTTTTCTACATTAATTAAGGTGACAATATAATTTTGATTTTTTGCCTGTTAATATGATATATTACATTTATCGATTTTCAAATATTAAATGAGACATACATCTCATAAGTAAACTGTACTTGGTCATTGAATATAATTCTTTTATATCTACTATATTCTAGTTGTTACTATTTTCTTAAGTAATTTGCATCTATTGGGATATACTTTTATTTTTTATTGTCTCTATTTGATTTATGATATCAAAGTAATACTAGCTTTATAAAATAAATGCTATATTTGAAAGATTTTGAAAAGCAAATGCACATATTTCTTTAAAAATTTGGCAGATTTTTCCATTGAAAGCATCTCGGTCTGGAAATCTTTTGTTAAGAAATTTTATAATTATAAATTAAATTCCTTTAATGTTTATTGTTGTTGTTGGGTGCCATCGAGTTGTGTTTCACCCATAGGTATCCTCACAGAGTTTTCAATGGCTGATTATTTTAAGAGTGGGCTACCACTTCCTTCTCCCATTTTTAAGGTGCTGGGGATCAAATCCAGGGCCTCCAAGACCACAAAACGATACTCTACCAACTAAGCTAAAACCCAACCCTTCAAAGGGACTAAATAGAGAGTTCTCAAATGAAGAAGCTCATAAGACCATGAAACACATAAAAAAATTGTTCCATATCCCTGGCCATTAGGGAAATGCAAATAGAAACAACTCTGAGATTCCACCTTACTCTAGTAAGAATGGCCAAGATCCATAAAACAAATAACAACAAATGCTCGTGAGGCTGTGGAGAAAAGGGAACCTTCTTACACTGCTGGTGGAGCTGTAAATTGGTTCAACCACTTTGGAAATCAATATGGAGGTACCTCAGAAAACTAAAAATAGATCTTCCATATGACCCAGCTATACCACTATTGGAAATATACACAAAGGGAGATGAGTCATACCACAGAGACACCTGCATCTCCATGTTCAATGCAGCACTTTTCACAATAGCAAGGATATGGAATCAACCAAAGTGCCCACCAACAGAAGAATGGATAAAAACATTATGACATATATACACAATGAAATACTACTCAGCAATTAAAAAATGAAATAATGTCATTTGCAGCAAAATGGATGGAATTAGAGAAAATTATATTAAGTGAATGAATACAAGGCCAAAATGAGAAATACCATATATTCTCACTCATATATGAGAGCTAAACCAAACTTAAAAGAAGGAAAAATATCCTATACATAAATTGGAGCATAATAAAAAGCTCACATAAACTTAATATAGAAGGGACAATTTAATGAGTGGAAAGAAAGAGGAAGGGATCTAGCAAAATGAAGCGATGGTGGGAGAAGACAAGAGGGGGAAGAGGGCCAACAAGGAGGGAGGAAGGGGGTAGAGGTCAAACTCAATGTAAACAGCTCAACTTTATTGTTGTTGTTGTTGTTAGGTGCCGTCGAGTCGGTATCTGACTCATAGCGACCCTCAGAGAGTTTTCAATGGCTGACTTTTTCGGGATTGCCTTGGGAGTGGATTGCCAGGCCCTTCTCCCATTTTTGCGGTGCTGGGAATTGAACTCGGGACCTCAGAGACTGTAGCGCAGCGCTCTACCAACTGAGCTAAATCCCAGCCCCCAACTTTATTAGTATGGGAAATAGTAATAATAATATCAATAGTACCAAGGGATGGCAATAATGCATACAGACTAGATCATTCATGTAATACTGCTGAGAATATAAAAAAAGATAGATCACTATAGAAAATAGTTTAGACTTAAATCAAAATTGGGATGCACATATATAGACAAATATTTCCACAAAAAGACATAAAAGTAGAAAGGAAATCATTGGTTGGGGGATGGGAATGGAGGAGGAGGGTCATGAGAGGGTTAGGGGGAGGTTATGTGAGCAATGTACAATGAAATGCATATATGGAAATGTCACGATGAAATACATGTCAGAATGATAGCCATGAAGTTGTACATTAAAAATTTCCAATAAAAAAAAAACAGCCCTTAATGATTATGTTGTTGTTAGGTGCTGTTGAGTCTAGTTCAACTCATAGCAACCCTATGTACAGTAGATCGAAACACTCCCTACTTTTGTGCCAGGCACACGATCTTATTTATGTTTAAGCCCATTGTTGCAGACACTGTGTCTATCCATCTGGTGGAGGGTTTTCCTTTTCTCTTGCTTACCTGCCACTCTCCCAAGCATGATGTCTTTCTCTAGGGATTGGTCTTTCCTGAGTACATGTCCAAAATATGTAAGACACAGTCTAGCCATCCTTCCTTCCAAGGATCACTCTGGTTGCACTTCTAGGAGAGATCTGTTGGTTCTTTTGGCAGTCCATGGTATATTCAACAATCATCTCCAGCACCATAATTCAAAAGCGTCAATTCTTCTCCTGTCTCCCTTGTTCAGTGTCTAGCTTTCATAATCATATGATGCGACTGAAAACACCATGGCATAAGTCAGGGGTAGGTACCTTTGTCTTTAATGTGACATCTTTGCTTTTCAAACTACTCTAAAGAGATCTTTTGCCACAGATTTTCTGAAAGCAATTCTTTTTACTTCTTGACTGCTGCTTCCATGGGTGTTGATTTTGGAGCCAAGTAAAACAAAATCATGGACAACCTCAATCTTTTCTCCACTTATTGTGAAGATGCATAATGACCCAGTTGTAAGGATTTTTGTTTTGTTGATGTTCAGTCACAATCCATACCAAAGGCTATGATTTTTTATCTTCTTTAGTAAATGTTTTAAATCCTCTTCATTTTCAGCAAGCAGAGTTGTGTCATCTGCATAATGCAGGTTGTTAATGAATTTAATGATTATAGGGCTATTTAAGGGGCTGGGATTTAGCTCAGTTGGTAGAGCGCTACGCTGCAGTCTCTGAGGTCCCAAGTTCAATTCCCAGCATCGCAAAAATGGGAGAAGGGCCTGGCAATCCACTCCCAAGGCAATCCCGAAACAGTCAGCCATTGAAAACCCTATGAGGATCGTTATGAGTTGGATACCGACTCGACGGCACCTAACAACAACAACAACAACAACAAAGGGCTATTTAAATTAGCCATTACATTTTGAGTGAGCATGACAGTTTGAGGTTTTGAGGAATTGATCTATTTTTTCTAACTTATTAAATGTATTAATGTAGAGGTATTCATAATATTCCCTTATTTTCTTTTCTTTTGATATCTAAGAATTTGCAGTGACAGTGACTGCTTACTTCCTGGTGTTAGTAATGTATCTTTTCTTGTCTTTGTCCTTCCTTTGTAGTAATTTGTAAATTTTATTGATCTTTACAAAGAGCCACTTCTTTGTGTCCTTGATTTTCTCTCTTGTTTTCTGATTCCAAATTTGTTATTTTGTGTTCTTTATTGTCTTCTTCTAGCTGCTTACACTGGGTTTGTTTTGCTTTTCTCTTTCCTATTACTTGAGATAAGAGCCTATATAGAGGACTCTAGATAAGATGTAGGATTAGAAACAGCCTCTGTGTGACCCTGGGGAAACAAAGGAAGCAGGATAGGAAAGAATATACTTTATTCTGAACAGGGAACATCAGGAAAAACACAGAAATTACAAAAGAGTTGATAGGACAGGCTCAATACATGGAAAACAGAAGGCCTACATGAGAAGAAGGAGAAAATGGGGGCAAGGGGAGGAGAAGCCCAACCCAAAATGTCAGCTAAACACGTCTTGCCCTGCTAAGCAGTCTGGCAGTAAACAAAGATTAATCACTGATCAGGGACCCTAGGAACACATTACCACAGCATCCAGGTATGAGAGACATGCAAGGCAATCACAGGACTGTGGGAAAGCCAAAAGAAGTTTTGCACGGTGATGAACTGGCCATAGCGTGGGAGCTGCAGTACCCAGGCAGGCTCCTGAGCCATTCCCAGAGTCTCAACAATCATATAAACACCTTGGCATATTGCAGACATGGTCAGACAAATAAGCCACAGCTGGGTACCCTAGACACATTAACTTCCCAACCAACTCAGTCACAAATTGAAGTCTGTGTGCCACTGATGAGACACTGTACCTAGAGGATGTACAGGACTGTTGCTTCCATTCTGACACAGAGAGAAAGAGCCACCCATACATCTGAACTGCTGAACTAGACTCCAGGCCCGGGCAATATAGCTCTCTGGAGACCCTGACAGATTATAAAACTGAAGGACCTGCAGAAAAGTCACTCCAAAACTTGTTCTTGGTATTTTTTGTCAAAAAAATGTTTTAATGTTGTCAATTGCTACTCTGATACTAACTTAAACTAATCTTATTCATGAACTTTCTTCTTCATTGCAAAACAGAAGATTTAAAATCTTCTCCCCTTCTTGTCTACCTAACAATTCATTTTTTTATCACGTTCTTACTCAACCTCATTGCTTATATCCTATAAGATCATAATGGAATAAAACTAGAAATCAATACCAAGAAATGCTACAAATACATGGAGGTTGAATAACACACTTTGAATGATCAGTGAGTCATTGAAGAAATCAGGGAAGAAAATTTTAAAATCCTAGATTCAAATGAAAATGAAAACACAATCTACCAAACCTTTTGAGATATAGCAAAGATAGTTCTGTGAGGGAAATTCATAGCTATGAATGCTTATATTGAAACATGAGAGAAAGACCAACTAAATAACTTAATGATGATCTTTAAGGCATTAGAAAAACAAGTCAGATCCAAATGTAGTAGACAG
>VMDO01033195.1:0-18214 GCA_007922755.1 Pedetes capensis
CAGAGTCAAGGGAGGAGGCTTCTCAAAATCTCCCAAACTGGGGCCAGGATCATTCATGACAAGTCACAAATTTAACTGAGAGGAACTCAGAAACCCTGTACCTATTGTCCACGGAGTCTGCTCTCTTCCTCAGCAGACCTCATGATTATATCCTGCAGACTCTCCATACAATCCCTGTCAGGAGCTCGTCCAGACGTCCTACAATGCCCCAGTCCATCTCCAAATCTGTACATCTTTGTGCCTCTCCTTCCCTCTTTCCCTCTTGCTTCTTTCCTTCCCTTCATTCACTCCTTCTATCCCAGTTGTGGAATGTGAGTAATGATGAGAGACATTTGCACCCCTTCTTTCTCTCCATGAATGTCTTCTCCATTGTCTCGGAACTGTTGGCCCCTTCCCATTCTTAAGGATTTCTTCCTCCAACTATGTTCTAATTAAAATTTCCTTCATATCTGTTTAGTTGGTCTCTTGGTGATTTCCCAGTGGGGCTTCAAAGATTGGAGGTGCCTGTAGTGTGTGCGCGCATTGAGGGAAGGATATGCAGACACCATCTGCTCCACACCACATGGGAATTCCCCTGTTGCTGGAAGTGGGAGCTTAGACTCAAGGCCAGGGGTTCTCAACCCTAGCTGCTCAACAGAATCACTGGGACAGCTTTGAAGAATCCTCAGATCCAGTCTGTATCCCACAGCAATTAAAAAAGAATCTCTGGGATGGGACCTAGCGTCAGTACATTTTATCAACTCTATAGCAGTCCCGCCTGCAGCCGTAGCACTGTGCCGGATCCCATCAGATCTCAGAAGCTAAACAGGGTCAGGGCTGGTTAGTACTTCGATGGGAGACCTCCTGGGAACACCAGATACTGTAGGCTTGACAGAAGGACCCCGCAACCCACTCCCAAAAATCAATCCGCCATTGAAAACCCTATGAATAGCAGAGAAGCACTGACAATAGTGTTTCTCCTGTTGTACATAGGGTCGCTGTGAGTTGGATGCCGACTCCACAGCACCTAACAACAATAGCAATTCCAGCTGGCAGGCAAATTGAAAGCCCCTGCTCTACGGGGAAGTCAGTGTATTAGTTAACCTGCTGAAATTAACAACCTTCCAGTCATTGTTATCAATATCATGTGGAAGCCATGATGCCTTATACCAAAGAAACTACCAATAGAAACATGGCAAAATTCTGACACCGCTAGATCTAAAGCAATGTCTTTCTCAGCTCTGCGTAAAGATTTTTTTGGGAGCTAACCGTGAGCTCCCAATAAATCTCTCCTCCAATCAGTTTGTTTTGGTCAGTTTCTCTGTCATACCTTGTCATTAGCTTGACTAATACACTTACTAATTGTTTTTCTGTGGCATCATGTCACTTAATAAGCACTTATTTGCTACGCACTTACAGGTACTACCTTGTTCAATTTCAATAATTTCATGAGACAAGTGTTATTCCCATTGTACAGAGAAGGAAAGTGAGGAATACACAGATTTAACTTGCCCAAAGGCAAACTGCTAAAAGATGATGGAGTCACAATTTGAATCCAAGTCTATTTGATTTTGAAGCCCAAGCTGTTAACCACATTAAAGTGTTGCTCAGATTATTTTTGTGAATAACCATATGCCTTTTATCAAACATCAAATATTATTAAAATGTGCTTTTTAATCTTAAGGGATTCCAAAAGTTACATTTACTCATCAAATCCATAATTACGTGTTATGAACCTCTGTAGATGCACAATGATCAAAGTTGCTAAGTTAGTGCTATGCCCAAACTGGGCACTTAATAAGTGTTTGCTGAGAGATGGCTGCACGGCTAAAATGATACATGCAAGCATGGATAAATAAATTAATGAGACATCTAATTGTAATCTATATTATCTTCCCTATTAGATTAAGCTCTTTGAGGGAAAGAAATGTGTCTCATTAACCACTGGATTCATGCCTGGCATAGTAACTGGCAATCACCAAATGTTTATTTAATACAGGAAGAAATAGAAAATAAGTAATAGTGTAGGTTACTGAATGTAAAATTATTCTACTGGTAAGATTTGAAATAAATAGATTATAGTTTAATATCTTTCCATACAGTAAGAAAGCCTGTTTTACCTAAATCTGGGGGTCAGGGAGAAGATACTAAGAGGTGGCTGAAAATTAAGAAATGTAGGGAAACTCTTCATGCTGTCTTTAGAAAAACAAATACTCATATATTTCCACACATTTTAAAACATTTTCCATTTTGATTTTACTTCTCAATGTTGAGTATGCAAAATTTCAGGGTTAACACCACCCACTCTTGACAGCCACAAACAGTGCACTTCATCTGCAGTAAGGGAAGTGGGATTCTGAAAGCACTCCCCCATTCACCTCCCTGTGTCGGTGCCTGCCCACCTGAGTGTTAGTGGAAAAATCACAAAACAAATTCAAAGTGCTATCACGTTAAAGTCTTACTTACGTATTTCAGTGGGTGGTCTACATGGCTTACCAATCTTACTTTTGTTCTCCAAAGAGCTTGAGTTCTCGTCCTTTGCAATTGCTATTTCTCTGACTCATCCACAAAAGACAATCTACTATAGACATTGTAGGATCGTCCTGGTTGCAGGATCCTCATTTTATTTAAGATATGGAATTTCATTTGGACTAACCTCAGAGTTTTTAAGTTAAATAAACTGTGAGAGGAAAAGAACATCCAAGGGAACATGGGTGTACATACTCAGCTACCTTTTGGAAATTTTGATAAACTGTTCTTAATTGATCCACCAGAAAAGATCTCTACAAATTTCCTGTTTTTCTCCTTACTTTGCACAATTTCCCTTTTTGACTTTACGAAAGAGACCCATACATTTCACCTTTCTAAAATCTTACTGACTACAGCCATACCACTGTGGCCTCCCATCCTGTCAGGCCTCAGCAGCCAAGAAGGGTCAGACCTGGTTAGTACTTGGGTGGGAGACCACCTGGAAACACCAGGTGCTGTAGACTTGGGAGAAGGACACAGCAGCCCACTCTCCCAGTCCCCTAAAAAAACAATGTGCCATTGAAAACCCTATGAATAGCAGAGAAACACTAACAATAGTGTTTTGCCTATTGTAAGAGTCAAACACCTACCCGACAGCACCTAACAACAACAAAAAAACAACAAAATCTTACTATGATGCCCTGTCCAGAGATGTAAAGTTATGATGTACAAAATCAAGGACCATTTCTAAATACTGATATTAGACAAGCTTTCTTTAATTAAGATACCATAAATTCATGATAGGAATTCATCTTTATATTTCCATTAAGAATGAAACAGTTTTAGAAATGAGATAGTTGGCTTATAAGAGATATTTTGAACTCAAATATATTGTTGTTGTTGTTGTTGTTAGGTGCTGTCGAGTCGGTATCTGACTCATAGAGACCCTCATAGGGTTTTCAATGGCTGACTGTTTCGAGATTGCCTTGGGAGTGGGTTGCCAGGCCCTTCTCCCATTTTTGTAGTGCTGGGAATTGAACTCGGGTCCTTAGAGACTGCAGCGCAGTGCTCTACCAACTGAGCTAAATCCCAGCCCGAAATATATTGTAGCAATATTTATCATTGGCGATATCTATTTTCTCATTTCCTTGCTATTTCAAACCGTGCTGCTATAACCATGCAAGAGTATCTCCAAGACAGTATGTTCCAAACTGTGGGTCACAACCTGCTGGTGAAATGGTAATATCATTTTTTAGAAAGAAAAAAGGAGATAGAAAAGAAAATACTAGAATGTAGTGTGTCTAACAAGCTTTATTTTATGAAACTTTTAGTTCAAGGGAGTGTGTACTGGGTTACAAGGTAAATTTTTTTTTCTGCAGACAAAAGTTTTTCTTTAAAGGTTGGAAACTTACTATTTCAGGATGTATTTTAGGAATGGATTCAGTTATAATTTTAAACACAAATATAGGAAATCAAAAGCTCCAGTGAAAACATATATAAACATATGTATTTTGTACTTTGTCCTTGGTTTACTCCTGTTCGTTTCCATAAACTTTTGTTCATATAAACAGTGCCTTTTTAAAAAGAGGGGGAGGGGAATTCTTAAAGTAAAATATCTTACAAATATTTTATAAGAGTGGATTATTTATGGAGGTATCAGTATTGTTTAAGCACATAGACAGTTACAGAAACCAGGACTTCTGCAGTTTTAGCATGCATTCTCTTTACATAACTTTCCACATCACCAATTTACATTATGGCTAGAAATAAATCCTCTGTGTTTATTTAAACACTAAAAGTGAAGAACACATTTATTTTATTGTATAAAACTCTACTGGAAAAATCCTGGCTGCTTAGGATAGTAATCCCCAATCCATGGACAAAATACCATCTCCATGTGCTGTTTTCTATTCTCGGTTCCCTTCCAGTCACTGCTGCCCTTTAACCTACCTTTACTGCACAGCAAAGATCTGTCACTGAGCCAACCCTACCAAGCAGAGCAGATACCTGCCTCTATGTAGAACTTGAAGAGAATCGAAGGCAATCTACCTTGAAGTGTCTAGCCTACTGCTGACTTCCCACCAGTAAAGTGACTTTTTCATATCAGCCAGATGAGCCTTATTAAAATCCAAAGTTAGAAGAAAGTTGTGTGTTTACCATTATCCACTGGCCAGTGAATTTGTTTTTTAGATTTTTTAAAAATGGGGTGGAAATAATATAGAAACAAGGACAAGGTGACATGGAAAGAAGTAAAGCATACCTGTTGTGAAGGGCCTACCTGAGTTTCTGTTGTATGTGGAGAAAGAAAAGCTGGAAACAAACTTGCCACACTTAGCATTATTGGAGCCGTCTTGGAAGCATCATGACGCATGGCCAACACTTCTGCTCTATCCTATTTCACTTCATTGACATGCTTCATCCATTGTGAGCTTTTAGGCATTGCCCCATACTTACATTAAAACACAGCAACTCAGAAGCCAATATTTGGAATTTAGAAACCATCCAGGTTTGGATACCCATCTGATTTATGTGTCACCCTTTTATTACTATTGTAATCATCTTTAGGACTCACCTGGTTCTTCTTTGACCCAGTTGTGGTTGTTTTTTTTTTTCAATCAACTCCAAATATTCCACTTGAACAAAACCAGTACTGCCCTGTACCCTAAGTCAGCAATACAACAGAAATGTTAGATTTAAAAAGTAATTAAACAGAGCAAAACCAGAGAACAGGTCTATTTTTTGGAACACATCAAGCTTATACCATATTCTAAGAGTCACTTTTAACTGAGGAAGACAAATAGTAACTTTATATTGGATAAAATCCCTCCATAGTTGATACAAGTCAGAGGTCTTTTGGAGAAACAGTAATGAAGAGAAGTTAAGCCCAGGTTGACATTGCTGAGCCAAGATTCAGTTGTAAGGCGTGAGTTGTGACCAGGCTACCTGTCTTAGGTACTCAAGAGCTGAGCAGATTTTGCTCCCAGGAGCCCAGAGACTCTGCATTTGGAGGTAGCTGGGGGAAGGCAGAGCTCCCCATGCCCAGAACCCATAGCTTCTGCTGCCAGGGCTCCATCACTCAGTCACTAGCAAATTTTTTATTAAATTCATTCACAAGGAGGTATAAAATAGCAAAGTTCCTTATTTGGCTATGTCCCTCCTCTTGCTGGAAAGTCACAATGCATGTTAATGTTTCAAGGTACTGAGAAGTCCCACAGAGTGGAAATCTGTCTAACTTTGTTTTACCCAAGGAGTCCATCTTATTTGACTATGGACTTTCCCCCATGAATATCTGTTAACATTTGAGGGGATCTCTAGGGTGATGAGAAACATGCTCCTATAAGTTAAATAAATGTGTTTCTCATTTTGTCAAAAAATAATCATTGAAGCCTAGTATATATCAGGAATTGGTGAGTAAAGCAGGCACCCTTATGGACCTTGTATTATTTAGTTAATGTTCATCCCATCTGCAGTTTATTGATCAATTAATTAAGAAATATTAGCAAAACAATCACACAAGCATGGACATAGCCAGGCCAGGGCAGCCCTGGAAGGTTCTCTTTCAGATGGCTGAGGGGACCAGGAGGCAGAATGAACTGGATGAACAGGGATGCAGGGAACAACATTCTGGGAAGAAGGAACAGCAGGTACAGGCAGCACGGTGGTGTTCGAGGATGCAGAACACAGGCGTTCTTCCTGTGTGAGGTTGAGGACGAGGGGAGAGACAAGATCACATCAGAAAGTGGGTTGGTGAAGGATTTGTCTTGGCCGGAGGAACCTTCTCAGTATTGCTAAAATCTTGCCACCTCTGTGCGTGGGGCACTAGCCAGGTCCCAGGTAGAGATGGTCAGGCCATCACACTGGCAGAGGAAGAAACAAAGGTTGTTGGGGGTTCCTAGAAAGGACCCCCTGGCCAGGGTCTTTCTGGCCAGCATGGGGGACAGACCTCTGTCCTCCAGGGCCAGTGACCCTTGGCTGACCCTTGGCCTACATTCTAGACACTCACTCCTCCACCTCCCATCGAGTGATCAAAGATGGCCCCTGACCAGCTAGACCCTATCCTGACCACCTCCACCTTGATTGGTCAGCCCAAGCCTCCTGATTGGCTCCCAAAGGAACATTGGTGATTGGACCACTCCACACCTTACCCACCTATCCAAAGTGCACCCCAAAATCACCCTTTTTGCATAACTGCCTTACCTGGCAGGTATGACAGATAAACTGTCACACCTGTCAGAGAATGCACCATGATTGGCTACTCCCGGTACACACCTCGTTTCAGGAGCCTATATAAACAGGCCCCTGGACACCCCCTTCACCTCTGCTGTTCTCCTCTTGGTATCTGGACCCCATCACCTTGATCCAGCGCTCCCCAATCCTGTGGCAGACTTCAATCAAGATGCCATGTCAAGCTCAGGGGCCCTGAACAGACGAAGGCACCTAGCAAAACATGTAGCGCCCTCCCATTCCTCCCAATCCTGAGAAGAAGGAGGGTACAGAACGTGAGCTGCGAGAGACAAGACCAGCAGACCTCCAGCGCCGCCTAGGAACCACCAGAACTGCATAGCATAAAAGCTGTAACATCACCGAGGCAGCAGCATCCCGTGCTGCTGGCCTTGAGCTGCCACCCATAAAGGGCTGCTTTCTGGCTGCTCTTCCTCTTTGGAGGAGCAACCTAATAAAAGTTCCTGTTCCCTTTTTGTTAGAAGGCCTCCCAAAGTCCTTCTTTGGCACCTCTGGCCAAGCTCCTGTCCCAATCCTGAGGGTCCCCGACACCCACCTGGTGTTAGAGCAAGGCTCTGACCCCAGCTGGGCCTGAGCCAACCCCCAACAAAAGGTCAGGGAAGAATGTGACCTGCCAGAACCATACAGCTGCCCAGGGATGGAGTTAGAATTTAAATCAAGTCATCTGCTTCCAGAGCTGTGTGCCAAACTAATGACCCCCTGAAGGCTGCTGCCTTATCAAAGGCCTCTGCCCTCACCCATTCTCTTCCAGGGCACCAGGCTTCTGAAAACTTCTATGGGATTTCGAAACTAAGGGTTGGGACCACAGAAATACAGATGTCATGTTCAGTGTTAGAAAGCATGGGAATAGGACCAAAATGCAGCCTTCAGATGCACAACAGGAGTCTGGGTACCCAAGGTGGAAATGATTCTCCATTCATGCTTTAAACTAGTTTGTTGTCCTAAGCATAAGAGGACATAATGGCCCAGTGAAAGTCCTGTTTCTCTGTGGTTCTGAGCTCTGAAAGGTGGTACCGTCTTCCAGATACCCCAGAAGCATAAGCGATGGCCCCCAGGGCCTCCAGGCCAGTACCACACACCCCAACCTCTTCCGGGAAGCTTGAGGACCTTCCAGGAGAGGAGCTGGGGATGTGTCGGTGGCTTCAGAAGAGTCACAGCTGCCAAAGAGTGCATGAAGCTGAGAGTGAGGAGGAAGGGAGTTGGTTTCAAGGTCTTTTGGAAGATCTTAGGAGTCTGGCAGCCTTCTTCATCCATAGAGCTAAAGCATGGCCTCAAAAAACCCTAACCCCGAGACACTTCCTTTCTGGACTATCTAGAATGTACAGTGGCAAAGAGGGCTGCAAGTCCATTTTCCTGATTTCCTCTATACCATACACTCGTGTGTGTGTGTATGTGTGTGTGTGTATCTTAGGTACCCAGTTCAACTAGTACACACACACACACACACACACACACACACACACACACACACACACACACATTATTCTTTCCATTTCTACATATAATACTGCATTTGGGCCTGCTATGGCTCTAACAGCCAGTCCAGTGCCAGGAATCCTGGGGTCTCTTGTATCTGATAATGGTTCAGATTAGAGATGCCTTATTGAAATATTATCTTTGGGGTGATAGTCCCCCAGGTACCTTTCAGGATGACCAAATAAATACCCACTGGTCTACACAGGGGGGTACTCAGAGATTCCAGAGGGACAACAAATTCCCGTAGATATTCCCTGCCCTTCAGAATATCACTGCCTGTAAAGCCTCTCTTTGTAGAGTGCAGGCTTTGATCTTACTTACCTCTGAGCTTGACCCATGGCCTTGCTGTGTAAACCTGGCATGACATTTAGCCTCAGTTCCACATTTGTAAAATGAAAATCTGACTCTCTCCTCCTGGGGTGTTTGTAACGATTAAATGAGTTCATATAGGTAAAGTGTGTCAGTCAGATTTTGCATCTCTTTGACAAAAGACCTGACAGGATGACTTAGGGGAGAAAGGATTAGTTTAGCTCACGGTTTCGGAGGGTCTCAAGCCACCATGGCAGGAAGGCATAGCAGTGGAGCAGGTGGTGTGCTCATGTGGAAGAGGCTCTTCACATCACAGGGGACAAGAGCAGAGAGGGCTTACTGGAACTGGAGGCCCAAGTAAAATCTTAAATCCTGCTCCCAGTGACCAACTTCCACCAGTGAGGTCCCACCTCCCAAAGTCCCTTTGCCTCCCAAAACAGCACCACTCACTGGTTCCTAGTGTTCAAACATGGGCTCTGGGGTGCATTTTATAGTCAAAACATTACAGTAAGCAATTCGCACAGTGCTGGACAGCACGCATCGAATGGTAGCAATCATTTCCTCTGTGATTTCCAAGCAGAATTCAAGGGCCCAAGGTGGGCAAGCAGGAAGGACTAACCAGAAAATATACAGCCCTCCAATCTCTACCTCTGTGGCCCTACACTTTCCCAATCAAAATATCCAATTAAATCTAAGGGTCCCTGAGTGAAATGACAAATGGCCCAGCGCTCAGCCATCTCCCTAGGCCAGGGCCTGTCTCCAAGGTTGAGCCACATGGGGTATTGGGTCAGATATAATCCTCAAAGGGCTCCTGCCATCTTTACTTGGCTGTCTAATCTTAGGAAAATCACTTACACTCCCTGCATCTCACTTTCCTCATATATAAAATGAAAAATAATAACAATACCTACATCACAGGACATTTTTTCAGATTAATAAAATCATGCAGAAAGATACCTCAGGGTATAGTTATATTTTGTAAAGGAGAAAGAAGAACGATTGTTCAAAAACAGACTTAGCTGGAAAACTTCCAGGAGTAATGAGTTCACAGAAAGGTGATTACATTATTGATTGGTCATAATTGTTCTCCTTTACATTACATAGGTGTCTGTTCTTCCTCTCAACCCGACACATACAGATTTTGTAAGACAAGATCCAGACTCCTTAAATCAGAATTTCTGTAGATAGGGTCTGGGCTCAGGTAGTTAAAACCCCCACTGGTATCTGAGGGACGACAAATAAGGCAACCCACCCTTTGCCTACAAATCAAAAATGACCTGGAGTCAGGAAGAACTTTCTTGGGCTGACATTGATATGATCAAGTTCTACAGATGACAAGGACAGAAACACACCCAGTCTGACTCAATTTCTATCTTTGCCTGGGAGTTTGACAAGGAGGGAAAAGTTATATTAAGAAAGTCTCCAATTGTCTTACACCTTCTGGGTTTAACATATATAGCCTGCAAACAACCAAACTTCAATTTATTTCACCAATTGTCACCCTCAGCTCACCCTTGGTAACTTGGAAGGACACCCGAAAGAGGACCACAGTAGAGTTCGCAGAAGATCAGAGAGGTGGTGCACATTTAGATCCAAGTGGTGTCAGTGTGCTTGGAACAAAAGGAGAAGTGCGTGGGGAGACCTCCCTTCTGTATTGAATCCCCTTTAACTGATACTTGCAAGTACTGAGACTGACATGGGCACATTTTAAAGCAACAAGAAACTTTTTTATTGTTACTTAATTATCATATAGTCTGATGGGATTTAGTTCAGTTGGTAGAGCGCTGCGCTGCAGTCTCTGAGGTCCCAAGTTCAATTCCCAGCACCACAAAAATGGGAGACGGGCCTGGTAATCCACTCCCAAGGCAATCCCGAAACAGTCAGCTGTTGAAAACCCTATGAGGGTCGCTATGAGTTGGATACTGACTCGACAGCACCTAATAACAACAACAACAACATGATAACTTTTATTATGGGATTTTCACACAGTTGTACTATGTACTTTGTACTAATTCCCTCCCTCATTACTCCCTAGTTGCTTCAACACCCTCCACCCATCCTCTCTCCCATCCAGATACATCCTCTTGCACTTTCCAATGTGTATATACACACACACACATATATATACACATATGCATGTATACACATATAATTTTCTTTTTCTTTTTAAGATGTATCTAGCTTCCACATGAGTGAAAACATGAAGTTTTTGTCTTTCTGAGACTGTCTTATTTCACTTAAAATGATCATCTCCTGTTTCACCCATTTTCCTGGAAATGACAATTTCATTCATATATACCACATCTTTAAAACTCATTCATCTGTTGATGGACATTTGGGCTAATTCATATCTTTGTAATTGTGAATGGTGCTGTAATAAACATAGAAGTACATGTTTCTGTTTGACATGATGACTTGGATTCCTTGGGGTATATGCCCAAAAATAGTATAGATGGATCATGTGGTGGTTCTAATTTTAGTTTTCTAAGGAGCTGCCATACTGATTTCTATAATGACTGTACTTGTTTACAGTCTCACCAGCTGTGAATAAAGGCAGGGTAGCATGTACAATATGAGCAAAGGGGTGTGCACGTTTTGTGTAGGGCAGCTTGCTACCACTAGCTGCTGTCCACATTACTCAAATCACTGAGCACAGGTTTGGGGCAAAAAACAGTCTTGTGACTGATACCATGGGGCAGGATCCTTTCTTAGCTCAATGCTTTGAATCTCAACACTTCTTGGGAATTTATGTTACTCCTGCCATTTTGCTTTGACATCCCTGATTTCTGGAGGTATAAAGTAACATCTGCCCAAGACCTGACTTTCTTATGAAGTCCAGAGGTCCTCGAATGGCCTAACTCCAAGTTCCCCTCCCTCCTCTGCTCTTGTGGATAAGGTCTTCTCACCAAACAACACTGCTTATCAAAGGGACCAGGCGCAGTTCCTGCTTATCCCTGAGTAGTAGTCTCAGGTCCCTGCTGGCCGAAGAGTTATTCAAATAAGCCAATCATATCCTCCTACTGGAATCGAGAGGCACCATACCCTCTTGATACTCCAAACCCTGCCTCCCACAGCCCCTGTTTACTTGCTGTGTTCCTAAGTGCAATCCCCATGTGGCCGTGTATGGCATGTGGTGTCCTCCTCCCCCAGGCTGTGAGTATATGCCACTAATAAACTGCTGTTGGTCTAATCTGTCCAGTGTCAGGTGGCAAGTGTTCAGCCATCCCCATAATCCTGGAGCAAAAATCTCTCTCTCACCAACAGGGTGAAAAGCAGGTGATTAAAACAGCTATGCCCACGCCAGTCCTCAAGAGAATCCTATGGGTATTAGTTCTTGGGCCCTTTTCTCAGCACTCCTAAGCTGCACCTGTTCCATGCAAATTTTTAGCTGCTGCTATTGCCTCTCTGCATGCTATGTGCTGCATTTTCCCATACCTTCCCACCTCTAGTGCTTCACACTCAGCAAGTTATCAGATCTTGCAATGCTAAGGACAGCACAGAAATCTCTGGCAACATCTTTGAGGCGAGTAAAAAAGTAAATGAGCGCTGCCCTTTCTTTTTCTAGCAATCTCAATGTTCTCCAAATCCTCTTTCGTATTTTGCTGCATCCACCCCACCAGCCTGAGAATAAGAGGAGTTTTTGCTATGGAGACTCAGATGTCTGTCAAAAAGATAGTCAAATAGCAACAAACCTTTCTTTAAAATTTTTGGCTTTTATCGTCAGGTGCGGTGGTGCACGCCTGTAATCCTAGCAACTTGGGAGACAGAGGCAGGAGGATGGCAAGTTTGAGGCCAGAGGTGGCTT
The DNA here is from genome assembly GCA_007922755.1 of Pedetes capensis. Lineage (NCBI taxonomy): Eukaryota > Metazoa > Chordata > Mammalia > Rodentia > Pedetidae > Pedetes > Pedetes capensis. The sequence goes on from VMDO01033195.1 coordinate 12,281, forward strand.
GAGTAACTTTGTGATACCCTGTCTCAAAATAAAAAGTAAAAAATGGTCTGGGGATATGGCTCACTGGTAGAGCATTTGCAAAAGCAAGCATGAGTCCCTGGGTTCAATCCCCCAGTACTGAAAAACAAAATTGTTTTACTTTTCTGAATGAGAAGTCACTTTACTTTTTTCAGTTTCTTGCAACACTTCAGCTGTCTAAAGTGTGCTCACAATAGGCTAAATTCTTAGCTAACCGATCTATGTCAAATTTTCTGTTTTTACAGTTGTGCCTCAGAGGAGGTTCCTGTCTTTTGTTGGCTCTACTGAACTGAGGTGGGATATCCTCAGACTTTAGGATGTCAATCTCCCTTGTACAACTTCACAGCCTTGTGACCAGTTCATGTGAAAACTGAGGAAATTAGGTTTATTTAGGACAGCCAGTAAATACAAGGGATTATTTATCTAACTTCAGGTTAGAGAAAGCCTAAGTTTAAAAGCAAAAGATGAAAGCATAATGGAAAAAAGGTGATAGACTTCACTTGGTAAAACATAAACTTCTGCAAGCTAATATTAAAAATTCCTAAATGACGTTTAAGGTCAAGTTGAGGAAAAGATGAAACATACATGACTGTCTGACTGTTAATGTGTCCACAGTATTACTGTTAAAAGGGATCTTACAAAATAATAATAAAAGGCAGTATAAATGCCCTAATAGAAACGTAACTATTCCAACAGAAAATTAATCCAAAGATACGATTAGGCAATTCACAAAAGAAAAATTATGAATTACTAATAGAACTATGCAAGCTGTCCATCCTCTCTAGCAAACAAATAAGGGCAAAATAAAATAAGACTAAGGTACTGTCTTTTATCTGTCAAACTAGTAGTGGGCGTCCTTCTGCTCCTGGTGAGTCTTGGTGTTTGGTAGATTCCCTAATTCTCACCCTCAGGGCTGGAGCACTGGATGTGACAATCTAAGATGGTATGTCTGCAGCTAGTCAAGGGAAAGTGCAGAGATCCTTCTGGCTGCAGCAGCAGCAGCAGCATCCAGTTTCCAGAAGCCACCCGGGCAGAGCTGCCAACATGGTATCTGGTGTCCAATGTCCAATGTCCAGGCCAAGTGCCAGTAGTAGGAGGTTCTCATTCAGCCTCAGTGCCAATGGCCAAGGAGTCCTGGCTTGACTGGATCTACAGCAAGGCCTTGGCTGGGCCTCTGGCTGTACAGTCTTCCTGCATTGCCAACAATTTTCTAAGCCCAAGGTTGTAGCTTTCTGGAAAAATCTGTGAGGTGCTCAACACCTTACAAAAATTCCTGTGGTGATTTCTGTTGCTTGACTCATGGAACAATATAAAGGGAAAGCTCTTCAAACTAGTGATTTCACTTTTTGGGACAAATCCTACATAAATCATTAGAAATGTATACATTTGAGTAAAAGGATATTCTAAGCCTGTTGAGAGCAGCAAAAACATGGAAACAACATGAATATTCTACCACAGGGAGTTGATTAAATAAATTATAATATGGAATATTATGTAGCAACTAAAATTATACTCTTTTAAAAGTCACATCCTTGGGCTAGGGATGTAGTTCAGTGGGAAAGCAGTCGCTAAGCATATGTGAAGTCTTGGGTTCATTCTCTAGCACCATAAAAATAAACAAATAAATAAAAGAATAAAATAAAATCATGTTCTTATATAATATTAAAAGACACATGAAAATATCCATAATATGCTAAATTCTAAAGTGTTCAATATAAGAATTCAATATTTGACCAGGCGAGGTGGCACATGCCTGGAATCCCAGCTGCTCGGGAGGAGGAGGCAAGAGGATCGCAAATGAGACCAGAGGCAGTCTGGGTAACTTAGCTGAGACCTTGTCACAAAAGATAAAAAAGTTGGGCTAGGGGTGCAGCTCAGTGGTCCAGCACTTGCAGAGCATGCAAGCACAAGGCCCTGGGTCCAACCCCCAGTACCGCAAAAAAAAAAAAAAAAAGAATTCAATTTTTCAGCCAGACCTGGTGGTATACACCTCTAATCCCAGCCCTCAGAAGGCTGAGGCAGGAGAATGGCAAATTGGGGTCCAGCCTGGGCTACATAGTGAGTTCTAGGCCAGCTTGGACTATATAGTGAGTCCCTATCTCAAACAAAACAAAACAAAACAAAACAAAAACTCCAAATTTTCATTAATAAGCAAGTGTTAATAGTTGTTTTCTCTTGGATATGGGACTACAGCATACTGTGAATTTTATTTTCTTTGTACTTGTGTATCTTCCAATTCTCTATGACGAACATGCATTTTATTTTTTACCAACATTAACATGTGCAAAACTGTATTAGAAGAAACAGATTAATTTGAAACTGTCATATGGACTAGTGGGGTTTTCATTTAGTTGTGTGTTTGCTTTCTGAAGTTTGGTAACAGATCTTCAACTGGCAAAGGGAAAGGGAAAATTTGGTAAGTTTCTGAAGTCATCTAACACCCCATTTTGAAGAATTTTTTTCACAACTATCCAGAGGACTGTCTCAACAAAATGACAGCTCTAACTTAGGAAATCTGGTTAAAAAAAAAAAAAAAAGTAGCCTGTGTGTTAGTTAGCTGTCATCACTGTAGCAAAAAATAAAAAATAAAATAAATAAAAATCCCTAACAAACTTACAGAGGAAAATGTTGATTGGAAGCTCATAGTTTAGAGGATCAGTCCATAATGGCTGCAGGGCAGGCATGAGGCAGGGCCTCTGGTAGATGACCACACAGCATCTTGGGGTAGGGGGCAAAGAGAAACCAGACCTGCTAGTCAGTTAAAATACCTCCCAAGGCCAACCCCAGGAAGCCACTTCTGCAAAGTAAGAACCCTACCTCTCAAAGTTCCATGACCTCCACAGACAGCACCACCAGTCAGGGATCCAATGTTAAAACTTCTTTGGGGGACATTTAGACATAAACCATAATAGCCCTGGAATTCATTTGTTCACCCAAATTGGGGAAAAAATCAGGGGGAAGAAGTGATGGAGAGACCCACACACAGAGGGTGGAGAGATACAAACTCTTAACCTAGGGAACACAAATACATCATCATTCTCCACCGAGCACACTGTTTTTGCCTTAGCTGATGTTATTCTTTAAACATTCCGTATAGTGCCAGAGTGCTTTACAGTGTATGAATTACTTGTACTTCCCCATATGTTATTATTAGGCTCACTTTACTGGAGAGAAAATTAAGCCCTAGACAACTTAAATGGTTTGCAGAATGTCTCATGTTTATTATGTGTCAGAACTGTGCCTAGAAACCAGGTCTTCTGATGTTTTGACTATTTCTGGAGGTAGCAAAACTAAATGTTTGAAAGCTTGGACTTTGGAGCCAGACAAGCCTGGGTGTGCACCAGCTCTGCCACTTACTGTGAACTTGGAAAAATCAAATTAGTAAGTTGTTGCCAAAAGGTTTTAAAATAATACAAAACAGTAGGGTGCATTTCATGTAGTGAGAGTATCCGTTTCATTTCATTTCAACTTATTTATATATGTAAATAAGACATAAATACATAAGTAAAACGTATATTTATGTTTAAAATGAAACATTTTCTCTCACCCCATATGCACACACACACACACACACACACACATTGGTTTATGCTAAGTCATGGTCAAAAAATGCTTGAAAAATGCCACACTGAATTATAAACGCCACTGGGCTGGGACCATGTCTGTTCTGATTATGTCCCAGCCCTCACATATGGTAAGAGTTTAATAAATATTTGTGACCAACTGACTAAACAAACAAATTAATGAAAACCATATACAGCCACGCGTGGTTGTGCATGCCTATAATCCCACCCACTCGGGAGGCTGAGGCAGGAGGACCTTGAGTTCAAGACCAGAGGTAGCCCACCTAATTTAGTGAGACTCTGTCTTGAGATACAAGGCAGGGTGGCCTAGGAGTTGCTCTCAGTGGTAGAGCACTTGCAAAGTATGTGTGAGGCCCTTGGTACAGCCTACCAGTACCAGAAAAAAAAAAAAAAAAGAAGAATTAAAATAATTCAATATGCTAAATTGCCTCAATTATTACCACTAAAAGTGACGTCAGTTGTGAGGCTTTTGTAGATACCTTTTATCAGATGTAGGAAATTCCTTTTTATTGAGTCTATTGTTTTCACCATAAAAATATGTTGGATTTTGTTATATACTTTTTTTGTATCTGTTGAAATGACAATGTAGTTCTGGTTCTTTATTATCTTGATATAAGGCATTGATTTTAAGATGCTGAAACAAACTTGCAATCTTATAATAAATTCAAAATGATTATGACTATAATGATTAGTACTGTACTCCTTTCTGTATGGTATTGGATTTGGTTTGCTAATGGTTTGTTAAGGATGTTTACATCTGTGTTCATAACAAATTTAGACTTGTAGTTTTCTTTCCTTATGGTAATTTGTCTGGTTTCTGTATAACAATAATACTGGCCTCATTGAATGAGTTTGGAAATGTCCCAAATGTTCTATTCTTTGGATGAGTTAATGAAGAATTGGTGTAAATTCTTCCTTAAATATTTGGTAGAATTCAATAGTGAAGGCATTTGTTCCTGGGCTTTTCTTTGTAGGCTGTTTTTGATTCTTAAATCGATCTCTTTACTTCATCTAGATCTATTTATACTTTCCATTTTCTCTTAAATCAGCTTCAGTAATTTATGCCTTCATAGGAATTTGCCCATTTCATCTAAATTATCTCATTTATTGGCATACAATTGTTCATAGTATTCATTTGTAATCCTCTTTATTTCTGTAAAACTGCTAATGATGTTCTCTTTTTCATTCCTGATTTTGGTATCTACGTCTCCTCTCTCTCTCTCTCTCCCTCTCTCTCTCTCTCTCTCTCTCTTTTCTTTTTTTCTTTTGCTTAGTCAGTGTAGCTAGAGGTTGTCAGTGTTTTTGACCTTTTCAATGAACCAATTTTTTGTTTTAAATTCTTTTCTCTTCTGTTCTTCTGTTCTTCATTTCATTTACTTTTTGTTCTTGTCTTTTTAATTTCCTTTGTTCTTCTTGTTTTGGACTTTTATTATTTCTATTAGTTTTATTATTTTAATTTTTGGATGTGGAAGAGTAGATTATGGATTTGAGATTTTTCTTCTTTTTTACTACAGGGTTGAAAGCTATAAATTTCTCTCTAAGTCCTGATGTATTACATAAATATTGGGACAGAGTGTGGTGGCTAATGCATGTAGTGCCAGCACTCCAGAGCTGTGGGAGGAGGATCATGAGTTTGAGACCAGTCTGGGCTACATAATGCGATATGGTCCGAAACAAACAAACAAACAAACAAATTTATTTATTTATTTATTTTAGTTTGTTATGTTTTTGTTTCCAATCATTTCAAAGTGTTTTCTAATTTCTTTTTTATTATTTGAACATTTGGCTATTTAGAAACACTTAATTTCCACATATTGGAAAATTTCTCATATTTCTTTGTGTTATTAACCTTTAATTTTATTCCATTCTTGTCACAGAATATCCATTGTATGATTTCAATCCTTGTAAATCTATTAAGGCTTGTCTTATGGTCTCAAATATGGTCTGTCCTAGAAAATAGTCCATGGACACCTGAGAAGAATGTGTGTTCTAGTCAGGCATGGTGCCTAACACCTGTAATCTCAGCAACTCAGGAGGCAGAAGCAGGACAATCATGAGTTTGAAGCTAAAGGCAGCCTGTGTAACATAGCAAGAGCCTGATTTAAAATTTAAAAAATTATGAAAATGGGCTAGGGGTGCAGCTCAGTGGTAGAGCACTTGCAAAATATATGTAGAGTCCTGGGACCAACCCTGCAGCAAAAGAAGGAGAAGAAGAAGAAGAAGAAGAAGAAGAAGAAGAAGAAGAAGAAGAAGAAGCAGCAGCAGCAGCAGCAGCAGCAGCAGCAGCAGCAGCAGCAGCAGCAGCAGCGGAGGAGGAGGAGGAGGAGGAGGA